>CM043729.1:25231617-25500004 GCA_023969325.1 Oryzias curvinotus
GCTACAGGACGGAGGAGGCCACTCTGGGGACATGGTTTGAGGACAATTTGCACACAGTGAAGGTTCGATGGACAAAGGTGAGTTTTCATGTAAGATATTTTAATAAATTTATTTTTTGTGATTTTGTTTTGTAAAGAAGGATAAAAATTACAAAACAGAGTATTTCCAAAGACTAAAGTAATTTGGACCCAACTGAACCAACAGCTGGCTCCACTGGGGCTGTCGTTACAGGCCCTGGATCCATCTGTGGCCCCAGCAGAGAGCTTGGAACCAGAAATACTACCATCTGACCAGCTGTGGGTGCCCCCTGCTACATCTACTCCCAGCGAAGACTCAATCTCCGTTTCTTCCCCCCATTTTCACCCATGGCCCTACCCAGCCATCTTGAAAACCTCATCAAATCAGGAATTACAATGGCTCCCCTAACGCCACACAGGAGCTCTCCTACCCCTTCTGTGCCCCCTCCTTGTCCATCTCCCAAAGTCCCTCCAACACGTCCTTCCCGCCTTTCATTCAGACCCCCTACGACACGTCCCCCCCATCGTTCACCCAAATCCCGTCCAGCTCCTGCCCTTCCTGATCCATCACCCAAATTACCCTGTACTCGACCTCCCCCACGTGCCTCTAGAGGTGGCATCTCCCAGAGCTAGGACGAAACGGGCCCCCAGTGTCCCAGGACTTACAGCCATGGTGAAGGTCACATTAAACTGGGGAGCTGTGATGGACAGCTTTCTTCTGATGCTACACCTGCAGTAACACCACGCAGAATGCTCAGCAAAAAGGCAATTAGACTGTCCAATCAAAGCAATCTAGTTCACACCCCCTGCAAGAGAGCTATGACCACTGAAACCAATCTCAAACTTGCTGCACTCAAATCACAAATCTGAATCTCAAATACAAGAAAGTAAAAGGGTGGAGGAGTTTCTGTACTATTTAGAGATAATATTGTAACCCACAGATTATCACTGGGCGTGTTTCATCATTTGAGTGCGTTTCCTTTAAAATTGAATGAAAACAAACTCCTTCCTTACTCTGCATAGTTATGGACAAGCCTCCTCAGAAAAATCAAAGTTTCACTGATGATTTCACTGAAATGCTCTCAGTTGTGTGCAAAAAATAAAAAAATATGAAGGGAGAGATAACGATAAATACAACAGTTCTTACGGTGTAACAGTTCTCTTGTTGTGACTGGTCAGGAGTTCACCAGAGTGACAGCTTGGAGGGAGAAGCTGACTTTGTGGCGAGTGGCTTTGGTGCACATAGTTCTGACAGAAGGAGACTGAAAAGATTGTGTCCGGGATGTGAGTTGTCTGTCGAGATTCTGCCAGCCCGCTTCCTGAACCTGGACCGGTGCAGGTCCTGAATGGAGGGAAGACTGGAACCAAAACCCTGTCAGCAGATGTGATGATTTTCTGCAGTCTGTCCCGGGTTGCAGGTCCAAACCAGACCGCGATGGATGCGGTCAGGACAGACTGGATTATTGCCGTGTAGAAGGTGGTCTGCAGCTCCTGAGGCAGCTTCCTGTAGTGAGTCAACGTCATAGATCCACCTAAGGTCCTGTGTGTGTTTAAAAAAAAAGATCCTTTTGTGTCGAACTTTTCCAGTGGAGGATATTAATCTCTGGATGTTCAAAACAAGGCCTGAAGAAACATCAAGTCAATCTGACACAGCTTTGTATCGACAACAGGGAGCTTTTTCACACATTACCTCCACTGTTCTGAGAAAACTTTTTTTTTAATGTTCTCATCTTCTCTTCTTTGTCTTTTTGCTGCTCCCTTCACAGGGTGCCCTGTCCTCCATAATGTCCTCTCTCACACCAACCACCCCCATGTACTCCTGCTTTACATCCATCTTTGGTCTTCTTCCTGGCCTCTTTCCAGGAACCTTCGTCATCATCTTTGTTCCTCTTCTCATTGTGTCCAAACCAACTCAATCTGCTTCCCTGCATTTATCTCCAAAACATCTAACATGTGCTGTTCCTCTGATGTCATCATTCCAGATCCAACCTGGTCTCTCTCAAAGAGAACCTCATCCTCTTCATCTCTGCTACCACTGCCTCTTTCTCAGAGTCTTTAAAGTCTCAAGACTTTCTTTTCCTGTCATTCTGGTTGCTCACATCACAATATTTGAAGGTTCTTTCATCATATTTTTGAAAAAGAGTGTTATTCTAATAGTTTTGCTGAAAAGTACGTTCTCCCACCAGCAGGGGGCGGCACAGGCACTCCTGCACCACTGCCAGTCAGGTGGCAGATAAAGGTTTTACATTGAAGCAATGTCAGTGTTTTTCTGTTTGCCTTGAGAACATAGGAAGGAAGCGGAAAATCCAGCAGAACTAGGGGATTTTCTTTCATTTTTATTGTAGTCTCTGTTCTCCACAAGCAGATGACAAAAATCATGTCAAAGGTGAAATGCAGAGCTGTGCTGATCATTTCCTAATCTTTATCCATAAGAAAAAAATGACATAACATTTTTAACTTTCATAACCGTAATCACATGATCTTCAAAGTTGGCCTTATTCTGTGTAATGCATAAAAGCCTTCAGTATTTACAGTAACAGAACATTTTGAGACAGTTACAGAAAGGACGCCACTTTCACTGCATTACTAAAAACAAAAATCGTGAAAACTTGATCATGTAATTTAGACAACCAAGCATTTAAGTCAGCTGCAAAAGTCAAGGATGTTCCATCACAGAGATGAGGTTACCCTGAGACAAACCTTTGGAACTTAGCAGGAACTTCTGCTCTGAGTGTCAAAGCGCCCTCTACAGGCTGCCTAGGGCATTGCAGTGCTCAGTTCTCACGGGGCCAGCAGGCTGGGGTCATCTTCACTCACAGAGAGCAGGCAGCCATGTTGTCAGGCTGCAGACTGGGTGAGTTGAAGGAGCAGAGTATGCTGGGACAGAAAGGCTCATGGGCTCTGAGGGCTTCAGTGAGGAGATGCTGCTCCTCTGACAGAGACTCCACCTGCAGTAGACCACTTTCAATGTTAGGCTGCTTTGGGACAGGCAGTTACATGAAAGCTTCTCTCTACACATCTGTTCTGAATGTGATGCAGCTTTCATTCAAAATGTTTTACAGCAATAAATGATGTCTGCGACAGACTGGCGACCTGTCCAGGGAGTCCCTGCCTTTGCCCGACAGTGGCGATAGGCCGTCCCGAGATCCCGAAAGGGAACAAACGGATTAGAAGATGAACGAACGAACAAACTAAATGATGTCATTCCTAGTTCAAACCGGGGTGGGGGTTCTTAAGTAGAGATCAAAAATAAAACAGGGATTTACTTGAGGCACTGTATGATGGAGGGTTAAGTCACCGATGAAACCTGATGTTTTTTTATTTACAGTAAAAAGAAAATGGAACATGAACTTCTCTTTGTTTGTTGTTGCAGTGAAGCTGTTTTAGGAAGTTTTTCTTGAAAAGAACAGGGTAAAGTTCATTAGTTCTCACCCACCAACTTTAAGTAAAGGTAAGCATGAGAGCGGAGTTTGGGTGGTGCCGTCAGTTGGTTGAGGCTTAAACCTGGATAAGGTTAGCTTCATGTGACCAGCAGCTTCAGCCCCTTTCATTAAAACTCAAGCTTTGACAGCTGACCGCAGCACTTTGATATGCTAGATTTGGGGATGACATTTGGATCTGATAAGTGTTTAAGTCTCACACCAAACCAGCAGCTGCTTTACTACCACCGGTTGGTCTATTTCTAAGGGCTTGAGAGCAGAACAGATGTGATTAGTTCTCCTGGTTCTGACCCAAACTCTGGATGAGGTGCAACCGTTTGAAGACCCTACAGTTCCAAAGACCTCTGTCCAGCATTGTTGAACTGAAACACGTTCTAGAAGTTTTTTCACCCATAAATCAAAGTAGTATTCAGTTCTCAATAGACACTTCAATTTGTATCTTGATCTTGCATTTTTAAAATACGTTTTGCCATGTCTTGCAATATAAATAATTAGAATTTATTCTTACATTTTTTAAAATGAAATAAAAACAAAATCAATTTGCATTTTTAATTGTCACAGGGTTTTTTTGGCACCAGATTAAAATATATATATTAATTTATGCTTGATGGCCAGCGATGGAACGTCACATGTCGATTGACGTAGCACGCCTGTCCTAGATAATACTGTAGATAGCTGGCCTCCTCCTGGGCCTCCTGTAAACAATAATAATAATGACAGTTTTGGTCGTGAGTTCAAATCCAGCCTGAGTCATACCAAAGACCCTAAAAATGTGACCCAATGCCCCCCGCATTTAGCTTTAAGAAGTGGGATTGGGGGGTTAAACCACCAAATGGTGGATTGTGTGTCTGTAGCTCACCGTTTCCCCATGGGAGGGGTCAAATGAGGAGAACAAATTTCACACACCTAGGTGTGACAGCTAATGGTAATAATTAGTCTTTAATTTGACTCCTCCTGGTGTTTAGTCCGACTTCTGAACTGGAGCGATTCCGGCTCCCAACAAAAAAATGGAGCGGTGATTTTTAGAAAGCAATAAGTGGGACAATTCTTGTCTTGTGGTGCTGCAGCGGGCGGGAAGACTGTCCCAACACATTAAACAGGTAAACACGCTAGAAATGTGAAACTTATGTGAACATCTTTCAAATTTCTAAGAACTTACTAACAATCATAACATGACCAAAAAAAGCATAAATTGGTTTATTTATCTTTTGTAACATGATGAGACAGGGCCTGAGTAACTTAGGATATATTCAGACTTGAAAAATCATTTGTTCTGGAGTCCACTTGTGTTTGGTCTGTGTTCAGTGTCCTCAGCCTTTCCTGTTCCACACCAAAACTTGTGAAGAAAACAACATGTCTAAAGATCTCTTCCGTCAGGGGTTTAGAGGGAGGAGCAAAGCAACTAGAAGCAGAAATGATGGAAGTGCTGCACTTTGCTTTGTCGTGATAGTTTACTTATTCAAACTTTATCTTTCGTTGATCAATTTTGAACGCCTGCATCAGCGTCACTTTCTATTGCTACTTTGGTACGGTGGAGACATGCTGCAAGACGACAACTGGCAGCTAAGAAAGGACGCTGATACATTTGTTCTGGTTTATCGGGTGAAACAAACTCTGGTTCACTTTAAGCGAACCAAATGTGTCCAGTCTGAACAAACCCTGACTGTAAGTTCCTTCTGTCATGGTGCTTTTGATGCATGTAAACTTTAATGTTTTTACCATTTCATTAATGTGCAAATTACAGTAATATTAATTTTCTGCAGTTGGACAGCATCATTATTCAATTGTCACCCCCAGTAAATGAAGTGATAGTATTCATTTTTAAAATGTGTTGACATTTCATATTGACATTTGGCAGAACAGACAGAAGTCTAGGTAGAATCTGGTTTTTATTTAACTGTTAACTTCATAAATGTCAGGTGCTGCGACGCAGCCGTGGTTAGCGCTCTTGCCTCACTGCAGGGTTCAAGTCCCCATGGGCTCTTTCTCTGTGGATTTGCATGTTCTCCCCGTGCATGCCTGGGTTTTCTCCGGGACTCCGGCTTCCTCCCACCGTCCAGTCAGCGGCTGTTCCTTCATATCGAGAGGACCCAGTTGAGGTGGCTCGGGCATCTGCTACAGATGCCTCCTGGACGCCTACCTGGGGAGGTGTTTTAGGCATGTCCCTCTGGGCGGACGCCCCGGGGAAGACTCAGGACACGCTGGAGAGACTATGCTGGCCTAGGAACACCTAGGGTCCCCCCAGAGAAGCTGGAGGAAGTGGCCGGGGTGAGGGAAGTCTGGGCATCTTTACTTAGACTGCTGCCCCCGTGACCCGGTCCAGGATAAGTGGCAGGCTGGCTGGCAGGCTGTGTGGGTGGGTGGGTGGATGGATGGATGGATGGCTGGCTGGATGGACAAATGTAAGACTTTCTTTCTGAAGATAATCGGTTGGTAAGGTGCAGGACTGTCATGCTGGAAACCCGGGTTCGATTCCCACGGCGGAATGAACAATTAATGGTGATTAATGGAATGGGGCAATTACCATAACAATGGAAATGGGGCAAATGCCATAACAATGACGGGCAATTAACATCACCCAGTGAGGGTCCTTGGGCAAGACCCTTAACGCTAATGCCTACCTCACTATATGAGAGACAATGAACCACATGTCATGCCGGCTCAGACGTCGCCCAGCCAAACAAGGTCTGCGTCAGGTGCTGGGGGACCAGAGCACTCTGATGGAAAGTGAGCTACTGGAACAAGACGGAAATGGACTAGATGCGAGAACAAGAATCTGTTAAGATGCTACTACTCAAGTAATCCAACCCAGCGCGGTTACATGCAGAGGATGTGGAATGAATGGATGCTTCGAAACCCACAATCAAGGCTAACTGCCAAACACCTGGTAGCCCAATGCTCGAATATCCACAAACGCCAACTCCTATCACAGCTTGAGATTGAAGCTATACAATACAATGCCACGGGAGAGCCAGAACAACAGGTCAGAGAGCCAGAACAACAGGTGAGAGAGGAGGTTATACCACACTCACACCCTGAGATTGGGTACACAGCCCCAACAACCACAGTTACGCTGAGCGAGGCAGCAACTGACCTGAAAAACAAGATAATGTCTACAATGAACACTAGGCAACCCCGACACCAGCTCCAACGGTTAAGTGACGTACTGCCTGAAAGTCTACTGGAAACTGTGAATGAAGCATTGAGGGCAATTCCTACCACAACCATCACAGAAACCAATGAACTGGTTTACACTTCAGCAGCAGTGATCCTTGAGATGCTTGGCTATAAGAGCAACCATGGAAGAAAACAATACCCACCATGGAAGCAACGGTTAGAGTCCAAAATCAAGGCAACTCGGAAGGATGTGAGTAAGCTGACAGAGGCTCAAAGAGGTACAATGAGAAAGCAAGTACCTAAGAGGTACAGCCAGATGCCCATACCTGAAGCCCTGGAAACTGCCAAACAAAGGCTCCTAGCCTTGAGTAGCCGCCTAAAGAGATACACAAGAGACAATGAAGCCAGACGAATAAACAGGCTGTTCGCAACTCAACCAGCGAAAGTGTACGCTCAGTGGCAGGGTCAAAACAGCCGAGCAGACCCACCAAGGCTAGAAACTGAACAGTACTGGAAAAGAATATGGGAGAAAGAGACAGCACATAACAGCAATGCCCAGTGGCTGGTCTCTCTGAGAAAAGAACACAGCAACCTCCCTGAACAGAATCCAGTAACCATCACAGTGGCAGACATCCAAGAAAGAGTCTCAGGTATGAAAAACTGGACAGCACCGGGCCCTGACATGATACATGCCTACTGGCTAAAGAAGCTTACCACACTCCACAAACGCCTGGCAGCACAAATGAAGCAGCTGCTAAGAGATGGGACTCACCCCGAATGGCTAACGGAAGGGCGAACGATCCTGATCCAGAAGGATCCCTCAAAGGGTGCAGTCCCATCCAACTACCGGCCAACAACCTGTCTCTCCACAACATGGAAGCTCCTGTCAGGCATCATTGCAACCAAGATAAATAGGCACATGGATCAATTCATGAGTAACACACAGAAGGGCATTGGTAGAGACTCCAGAGGAGCCAAACACCAACTCCTGGTCGACAGAACAGTCGCCCAAGACTGCAAGTCACGACACACCAACCTGTGCACAGCCTGGATTGATTACAAGAAGGCTTATGACTCAATGCCACACACATGGATCACTGAATGCTTGGAGCTGTACAACATCAACAGGACTCTAAGAGCCTTCATAAGAAACTCAATGAAGCTGTGGAAAACCACCCTTGAAGCCAATGGGAAACCACTTGCACAAGTGTCCATCAAATGTGGGATATACCAAGGTGATGCTCTGTCCCCACTGCTGTTCTGCATAGGTCTGAACCCCCTCAGCCAAATAATCAACAAGACTGGCTATGGATACCGACTCAGAAATGGGGCCAACATTAGTCACCTCCTCTACATGGATGACATCAAGCTATATGCCAAGAACGAGCGTGACATTGACTCCCTGATCCACACCACCAGGATCTACAGTAATGACATTGGGATGTCATTCGGGCTCGGGAAATGCAGCCGGATGGTGACAAAGAGAGGCAAGGTAGTCCACACAGGGGGGGTCTCACTCCCAGAAGGAACAATAGCAGACATTGAGGACAGTTACAAGTACCTTGGAATTCCCCAGGCAAATGGCAACCTGGAGCAGGCAACAAGGAAAGCTGCAACAGCTAAGTACCTTCAACGAGTAAGGCAAGTCCTGAAAAGCCAGCTCAATGGCAAGAACAAGACCCGGGCAATAAACAGCTATGCACTGCCAGTTATCAGATACCCTGCAGGAATAATAAGATGGCCAAAGGAAGAGGTACAGACCACGGATGTTAAGACACGGAAGCTCCTCACCATGCATGGAGGGTTCCATCCAAAATCCAGCACTCTGAGACTGTATGCTAGCCGCAAGGAAGGAGGCCGAGGACTAGTGAGCGTAGAAGCCACTATCCAGGATGAAACATCCAAGATGCATGAATACATCAAGCTCAAGGCCCCAACTGACAGTGTGCTCAGTGAATGTCTCAGGCAATGGAGAGCAGAGGATACAGTGCTGGAGGACAGATCCTCATGGGAGGACAAACCCCTCCATGGTATGTACCACCGGACCATAACTGAAGTGGCTGATATCAAGAAGTCCTACCAATGGCTAGAAAGGGCTGGCCTACAAGACAGCACTGAAGCGCTCATCCTGGCAGCTCAGGAACAAGCCCTGAGCACCAGAGCGATAGAGGCTCAGATCTACCACACCAGACAAGACCCAAGGTGTAGGCTGTGCAAAGAGGCGCCTGAAACAATCCAGCACATAACTGCAGGATGTAAGATGCTGGCAGGTAAAGCATACATGGAGCGGCACAATCAAGTGGCTGGAATAATATACAGGAACATGTGTGCAGAATATGGACTGGAAACCCCAAGGTCAAAATGGGAAACACCTCCGAAGGTGGTAGAGAATGAAAGGGCAAAGATCCTGTGGGACTTCCAGATCCAGACTGATAGGATGGTAATGGCGAACCAACCAGACATTGTAGTGGTGGATAAAGAACAGAGGAAAGCCGTTGTGGTGGATGTGGCAGTGCCAAGCGATGGGAACATCAGGAAGAAGGAACATGAGAAACTGGAGAAATACCAGGGACTCAGAGAAGAACTGGAGAAAGCCTGGAAAGTGAAGGTGACGGTGGTGCCTGTGGTAATTGGAGCACTCGGGGCAGTAACCCCCAAGCTTGAGGAGTGGCTACAACAGATACCTGGAAAGACCTCAGACCTCTCAGTCCAGAAAAGCGCAGTGCTAGGAACAGCTAAGATACTGCGCAGGACCCTCAAGCTCCCAGGCCTCTGGTAGAGGACCCGAGCTTGGAGGAGAAACCACCCGCGGAGGGTGAGAGGGGCAGGAGGTATATATATAAACAAATAAAAGAATAAGGGTGGAATCTATAGATTCACTTCCCCCCCACTCCATTTCAAGTGACAAATCAAACTATTTGATAATCAGTAGATTGAATGAATCTGATGTGGCATGAGTGTGTACTGTATGCATTACTGATTAGAAGTACTTACACTATCATGATGGCATCTTCTGTCATCTTCGTTTATTCTTCTTTATTTTTTATTACATAATATCTAAAATGGGTTTGTTTTGTTTTTCCGTATTTTTTTACTGTATTATTCCAGTATTTTTAATGCGTGAAATAAAGCAATAAATCAATATAATGATTGACAATTGATGAAATTGTCAATTAACTTTGATTATGGGTGATAAAAACTTCCATTAGAACTCTGCCTGCAATTAGGAGTTTAGACACTCCAGGCAGCAGATGATGGTTTGCTGACTGAGGCACGTAAAGCAGTGTCATCTGATAAGTGTGGTATGACGCATTGTATGTGTGCATGACCATGAGACTCAGTTTTAGTGCTACTTGATCTGAGTGCAGCATTGCTGAAACATGAAATCCCTTTTGACAGGATGTCAAGTGAACAGAAGTGAAAGTGCTTTTTTCTTACCAGATTATTGCTGTCATACTGCATCAGCGGTCTGCTTCTCACCAGGAATGTTTGATTTCTACTACATTTATCTAAATACATTTGAAATGGGACACATCTTCAAGTAAAGTATTTCTTCTGCTTTGAAAAGAAATTACATTTCCAAATAATGCACCAAAAATGACAATTACGACCAAATAATTAAAATTCCCAACATTCCTAAAACTTTAAACCAGTCCCCTGTAATAAATCCCATAAGACCAAATATGATATTAACTCCAATATTTTCACTTTTGTAAATTTGGATCAACTCTTTTCTTTATCTCTAAAACCCAAACCTTTTCAAAGATGGGATATGGGGTGGCTGTGGTGCAGCGGTAGGTTTGTCAAGCTTTGATCAGAAGATTTCAGGTTCAATTCCTGCCTTGGTCATGTGTCGAAGCGTCTTTGGAAAGACACTGAACCCCATGTTCCTCCTACAGGTTGGTGCCAGTGTTCAGCACTGGAGTCGCCATGAGTGTCTGAATGTGTGTGTGTGAATGTGTGTGTGTGTGCGCGTGTGTGTGCGCGTGTGTGTGTGCATGTGTGTGCGCGTGAATGTGCGTGTGTGTGCGTATGTGTGAGTCTGTGTGTGAATGTGTGTGTGTGAATGTGTGTGTGTGGGTGTGTGCGCGTGTGTGTGCATGTGTGAGTGCGTGTGTGCGTGAATGTGTGTGCGTATGCGTGAGTCCGTGTGTGAATGTGTGTGTGTGCGAATGAATGTGTGTGTGCGCATGTGTGAGTGCATGTGTGAATGTGTGTGTGCGAATGTTTGTGTGTGTGCATGGAAGAATGGGACTGTGAAGCGCTTTGGGCTTTTGAGGAAGGTAGACAAGCGCTACACAAGCATTCACTGTTTACTATGGGATATAAAAACCAACATTCTACAATTATTGATAAATAATAAAACCCTTTGTTGGAAACTTTTCAAAAGTTATCATGCATTTCTCAAAAATGTCGCTTCAAAAACGTATCCAAATTTATAAAGGACAGACATTTTAAAAACATTATCATGATATGTAAATGTGACCCACTCTGGCTGCTTTAAACTATGGATTATTATTTTTTATAAATCATTATTTTATTATTATTATTGTTCTGGACCATCTTTTTGTTCATAAACTCAGATGTTACTCCATATTGCCTCCTTTTACCAGATTTTTGTTTGGTTCAGTGGTGCAGTAAGTCTGTTGTTATTTTGGGGGATTGTCATGAAACCCAACACAACTTCAGAGGGCCTGACAGTCTGACGCATCAGCATGTTTAAAACCAGATAAAGTGGGATGGTTGGTTATAAGATCTGTAGGAATTCTTACCTCTCTCTTCAGGCTTTTGTTCCTCTGCTCCAGCAGCTCACAGGCCTGATGGTGAGGAACACAGAGCAGTGTTCAAACTCTTCTCTAATCCTCAGGAAGGAGGCAGACGTGCAGAAATGGACCCACCTCATGCAGCAGGTCAGCTCTCTGCATTTGTCTCTTCCGGCTCCTCTGAGCTGCAACTCTGTTCTTCTCTCTTCTCTTCAGCCTCCTACCTTCATCCAGTGTACACTGACACACACGTCAAGAAACACGTACATGAGCCTCAACAAACACACATACACAGGTGTCAACAAACGCAAAAACACGTGTGAACAATCACGTGTACACAGGTCTCAATAAACACATAGGAAAGAACGGACAGACAGACAGAAAGAACACTTTAATAGTAAAACATAAGCAAATCTGTGTACTAAACACAAATGTAGGTGAACACACACATGCATACAGACACATTTAAGCAAACAATCTATTTGATGATAAATCTGCTTTTTTATCAGTGTTTTTCCTGGACCTTCCCGTTTTTCTGCCTCACATTCTGCACCTATCGCTGCAATCTCATCAACAATAAAAAGCACTAACAAATGCTAAGTAAAACAAATGACCCCCTAATTGTCTGTCTTTTCTGCATGCAGCAGCCATTAAAGACAAAGAGTTTACCTGTTGAACCTGCCATCCTTCACAGAACTGCTCCTTTCCCATCATCTGCTGTACAGACTGGAGGGACTCTGACATTGTTGAAGTCAAAGCTGGAAGAGTTCAAGTGGAAGTGCAGCATCTGATACAGTGGGTCAACAGTCCAGACAAGTTTAGAGCACCAAAATAAAAACAGGCTGCACTTTCGCATCAACTTTCTTTGACTTCTCACTTTCAATGCCTTATAAGGAGAAGTTGTGGGTTTAGTTTACAATAACTTCACATGAATTCTGTCCACAGGCCAACATTTGTGGAGTGACAGATGGTTTTAGTGGTTTCTTATTCTTCATGATTTTGCTGCTGATACTCTGCAGTAACTACAGCAACTCTGTGGCTAGATGCTGCACTGTCTGAATCGGGAGGAAATGCTGCCATCCACTCCAAGAACTCATGGTCTGACAGCTCTGAACATCAGAGTCAGTCTTCCCAGCCTTCTGCAGGTCAACAATTTGGTGTCTGGGGGGTATTCCAGAAAGCAGGTTATGTTAGTTACCACGGTAAGTTTGAGGCTAAGGAAGTTGATAACCTCAGCTTTGGGTTCCAGAAATGGAGGTATGTTTCAGAGTATGTCAAGTTGCCATAGCAACTCATGCTCTGAACATAACCTGGTCTGGAGCAGGTTTAGTTAAAGGTTAGTTTGTTTTCAGAGAGGTGCAGCAGCATGGCGTGTTCATTTGAAGATGATTTAGTGGATGAAGAAGCTCAGATAATACTTTTTCCACCGTGAGAGGGTGATAAGACCACATATGGATGTTGGAAAGATAAACTTGTTTACTTTGATCCAACTTAATTATTTGCTTCAGTTAAGAAAAATCATTTTTTTAGTTAAGTCAGCTTAGAAATAACACATAGTTATCAGACAGTTATTTTACTTTGATTCAAATTAATTCAATTAAGTAGGTGTAACTTTGGTGTTAGATCGGCACAGCAAGGGATTGTGGGATACCATTCACTTTGCCTGTCTGGACTGATTTGGGTTTCAGTGTTGGTTTTTGACCAAATGAGTTTAGTTGTTTAGCTGTTTTACCGTGTTTTGTCTAGTTATTTTGTCCTACTATGCTTAAGTCTCTGAACCATGAGTGAGAGGGAGGAAGAGGATGATGATGATGCAGCACCACTAGTGCATTGTAACCTAATGTTAAAGTTAGAGACATAGTAATTGTTGTTATGCTTGATGATGTGATTCCATTTTGTTTCATTCATTTTATTGTTATAAAAATGAGAATATCTGCAGGCTGAAACTTAAACATATGAGAGTTCAAGAAGTACAATAAATTAAGATGAAAAAACATCTAATTGGAGTAAAATGAGATTTAGTTAGATAAATATGTAAATTTGAGTTGGATAGAGTTGGAGTTCTATAATAGAGTTGGATAGACATAAAAAAATAGGTTGAATAAATGTAACTTAATTACTTGTTACCAATTGAATCAATTCATTTAAGTTGGATGCTATATATATATATATACATATATATATACATATACATACACATATATACATATACATACACATATATATATATACATACATACATATATATATATGTGTGTGTGTCAATGAAAATAAGATCAGAAACTCGTGGGTTTACTTTGTTATTTTACTACAAGCAGAACCTCTTTTGCTGATGATGCAGCCGCATTACTTTTTTGATGGACGTATAATCTTCATACGCCGTCATTAACCCTTGTGCTATCTTAGATGACCCCACCCTTATTTTGATGTGTTCTCCCAACCATGACAAAGGTGGATACATTTCATGTCATCCATTGAACCAGTGAAGATCACAAATCATTGAAAAAAAAAAAAAAGGTACAGCGCTCTGTCTAGTGGATCTAGATGACCCCACTCCCAACGGTAAAGTGCCTAGGATAACACAAGGGTTACAATCTCAGACTGCGTCTCACTGAAGTATAGCGTCTCTTTTTTTCTCCATGGTGACTCTGGAAATCGGCGATCCATTGAGAATGTCTTTATGTACTCGCCGTGCACGTGCATTAACCCAGGGTTACCAAGTCGAGTGTAACTACGCTAACTCATATCCGGTCTTTTGGAACCGACATACCCAGAGTAAACAAGTTCAGGCGGATTTCAGCCAGAGTTCAGGCTTAAAGTCAGGGTAGTTTAAACATGCTTCCTGGAATACCCCCTGGTGTCCTTAGACAGCTCTTTGGTCTCTGCCATAGTGGAGTTTGGAGTGTGACTGTGTGAGGTTGTGGACAGGTGTTTTTTTTTTATAGATAACCAGTTCAAACAGGTGCCATTAATACAGGTAATGAGTGGAGGACAGAGGATCCTCTACAGAAGAAGTTACATGTCTGAGATCCAGAAATTGTGCTTGTTTGTGGGTGACAAAATACTTATTTTTCACTATTATCTACAAATTCATAAAAATCAGACAATGTGATTTTCTGGATTGTTTTACTCATTTTTCTATCATAGTTGAGGTATACCTATGATGAAAATTACAAGGCTCTCATCTTTTTGGAGAACTTGCACAATTGGTGGCTGACTGAATACTTTTTGCCCCAGTGTAGGTGAAGGCACTAAGCTTCTGGCTGGTGAAGAGCTGGAACCACACAGGCAATGGATGTTCAAAAGTTCCACTTTTGTTTTATTTTATGTCTCTTTATTTTTATGAGAGGAGGAAAACAGTTTTCACCATGACGTCCATGCAGTTCTTTTAAAGGCAAGCAGGTTTTCAGTGTGACATGGCCGCATGCTCGTGGTTCTGCACAAGTCTCTCATCACTGCAAACAGCTTTTTTGTTTAGGGGAGAGTAACCCTGTTGGGCTGCTGCCTCCTCTATGGCTCTTTTGATTGGCTGCCTGTTCCTGGCATGTGCTGGTTCAGAAGGCTGCTGCAATTCTGCTGGGTCAAAGCCAAACACCTCTCTGTGGATCTCCAGGGAGGCCTGGGTAGGTTTCCTGTTCAAGATCTCTGAGAGGCCTTCAACCTGTACTTGCAGAGTAGTGATTGACTGCAAAAAAAAGACAAAACTGTCATGCACTTATGCAGGACCGTGCAAACATGCAGATGTCCAGGTGGGGCACCTTTATAACCTGGATGGCTTCTCTAACCAGCCCAGGAGCTGCTGCTGACAAATCCTTCATGAGATCCTCTGCTGAAACAAACAGGAGCAGAGCTGAAGGACTGTAGGAAATCAGCTATGAGCCTGAGCTTCTGCTGAAAACATGAACAAAGACTTGTGATGCATTTCACTCTCACTTTCAGAAATAGGCTCTTCCTGATTTTCAGAAGCTGTGAGTAACAACCGAAGACATCAGCCAAAGAGCCAGAGCTCAGCTCAACTGAGTGTGCCAGTTTGTGTCTGTATTTATGTCTATCTGTGTGCACCTGCTTTGTAAATGTGTGTGTGTGCATGTCTCTTTTTGTGCATCTGTGCATTTGTTGGTGTGTGTGTGTCTCTGTGCTTATTGGTGTGTGTGTGTGTGTGTGTCTCTGTGCATTTGTTGGTGTGTGTGTGGATCTGTGCTTATTGGTGTGTGTGTGTGTGTGTGTGTCTGTGCATTTGCTGGTGTGTGTGTGTCTGGATCTGTGCTTATTGGTGTGTGTGTGTGGATCTGTGCTTATTGGTGTGTGTGTCTCTGTGCATTTGTTGGTGTGTGTGTGTGGATCTGTGCTTATTGGTGTGTGTGTGTGGATCTGTGCTTATTGGTGTGTGTGTGTGGATCTGTGCTTATTGGTGTGTGTGTGTGGATCTGTGCTTATTGGTGTGTGTGTGTGTCTCTGTGCATTTGTTGGTGTGTGTGTGTGTCTCTGTGCATTTGTTGGTGTGTGTGTGTGTGTGTGTCTGTGCATTTGTTGGTGTGTGTGTGTGTGTCTCTGTGCATTTGTTGGTGTGTGTGTGTGTGTGCGTCTCTGTGCATTTGTTGGTGTGTGTGTGTGTGTCTCTGTGCATTTGTTGGTGTGTGTGTGTGTGTCTCTGTGCATTTGTTGGTGTGTGTGTGTCTCTGTGCATTTGTTGGTGTGTGTGTGTGTGTGTGCGTCTCTGTGCATTTGTTGGTGTGTGTGTGTGTGTCTCTGTGCATTTGTTGGTGTGTGTGTGTGTGGATCTGTGCTTATTGGTGTGTGTGTGTGGATCTGTGCTTATTGGTGTGTGTGTGTGGATCTGTGCTTATTGGTGTGTGTGTGTGTCTCTGTGCATTTGTTGGTGTGTGTGTGTGTGTCTCTGTGCATTTGTTGGTGTGTGTGTGTGTGTCTCTGTGCATTTGTTGGTGTGTGTGTGTCTCTGTGCATTTGTTGGTGTGTGTGTGTGTGTGTGCGTCTCTGTGCATTTGTTGGTGTGTGTGTGTGTGTGTCTCTGTGCATTTGTTGGTGTGTGTGTGTGTGTCTCTGTGCATTTGTTGGTGTGTGTGTCTCTGTGCATTTGTTGGTGTGTGTGTGTGTGTCTCTGTGCATTTGTTGGTGTGTGTGTGTGTGTGTGCGTCTCTGTGCATTTGTTGGTGTGTGTGTGTGTGTGTCTCTGTGCATTTGTTGGTGTGTGTGTGTGTGTCTCTGTGCATTTGTTGGTGTGTGTGTCTCTGTGCATTTGTTGGTGTGTGTGTGTGTGTGTCTCTGTGCATTTGTTGGTGTGTGTGTCTCTGTGCATTTGTTGGTGTGTGTGTGTGTGTCTCTGTGCATTTGTTGGTGTGTGTGTGGATCTGTGCTTATTGGTGTGTGTGTGTGTGTGTGTGTCTGTGCATTTGCTGGTGTGTGTGTGTCTGGATCTGTGCTTATTGGTGTGTGTGTGTGGATCTGTGCTTATTGGTGTGTGTGTCTCTGTGCATTTGTTGGTGTGTGTGTGGATCTGTGCTTATTGGTGTGTGTGTGTGGATCTGTGCTTATTGGTGTGTGTGTGTGGATCTGTGCTTATTGGTGTGTGTGTGTGTCTCTGTGCATTTGTTGGTGTGTGTGTGTGTCTCTGTGCATTTGTTGGTGTGTGTGTGTGTGTGTCTCTGTGCATTTGTTGGTGTGTGTGTGTCTCTGTGCATTTGTTGGTGTGTGTGTGTGTGTGCGTCTCTGTGCATTTGTTGTGTGTGTGTGTGTGTCTCTGTGCATTTGTTGGTGTGTGTGTGTGTGTGTCTCTGTGCATTTGTTGGTGTGTGTGTGTCTCTGTGCATTTGTTGTGTGTGTGTTGTGTGTGCGCGCGTCTCTGTGCATTTGTTGGTGTGTGTGTGTGTGTCTCTGTGCATTGTTGGTGTGTGTGTGTGTGTCTCTGTGCATTTGTTGGTGTGTGTGTCTCTGTGCATTTGTTGGTGTGTGTGTGTGTGTCTCTGTGCATTTGTTGGTGTGTGTGTGTGTGTGTGCGTCTCTGTGCATTTGTTGGTGTGTGTGTGTGTGTGTCTCTGTGCATTTGTTGGTGTGTGTGTGTGTGTCTCTGTGCATTTGTTGGTGTGTGTGTCTCTGTGCATTTGTTGGTGTGTGTGTGTGTGTGTGTCTCTGTGCATTTGTTGGTGTGTGTGTCTCTGTGCATTTGTTGGTGTGTGTGTCTCTGTGCATTTGTTGGTGTGTGTGTGTGTGTGTGTCTCTGTGCATTTGTTGGTGTGTGCGTGTCTCTATGCATGGTTGTTTGTGTGTTTCCACCTTGTTTGGGGTCTTTGATCAAGTCCTGGGGTTGAAACGCAGGCTCATACAGGCCCTGAAACAGCAGATGACAGAGTCAGCTGATGACCCGCTCAGTTCTGTAACAGACATGGACATGTAGGGCGATTGGCAGTGCTGAGGTAAGCTGAAGGGGGATAGACCAGAACTGGGGTTTTGGGTTGTACCCTTCTCTCAGCTGATCACTGAGGAGGTCTGTTGGTTGGGGGACTGAAGCATGAACCCCTCCATGGTGTGGACCATCGCTTTATTTACAGAGACATCATTATGGGATGTCTGCAGAAGTGAACTTCTCTGAGCTGATATAAAAGACAGACGGATGGCAGAGGATGTTTCTATAGAAAGACAGTACATGTTGAATGAGAAGTGAATTAAAGCCTGATCCTTCAGGTCATCTGTCGTCCAGCTGATGTATTTTTGGGAGCAGGTCTGAACCAGGAGCAGTTTCATGGTTCATAAAAATAGTTTTAAAAAACATAAAACAAATGGGCTGAATATTAGGTTTTTAAAAAAATCTAAATGTAGACATTTTCTAAGTAAACTTCTATGTGACCATCAACCTGCGTCACGACTCCCGCCGGCGTGTTATCCCAACAATGTTCCGACCTAGGTAGGACAACGATGGAGAATTTACAGAAAATTGAAGTTCCTGTAGAAAACAGCATGTTTAATGTCACCTGGGCAGAATTGTTTGCTTTCCACGACTTTACCAGTATGATTCATATGTAATGAGGAATTGGCAAACAACAAAATCTTAAAAGTGGCGAGACATCCCAGAATAAACACGCAGCTTTTGAAAAAAATCTATTGGAGAAGTGAATTAACTGCTAGTTATGACATATTTGCCAGTTTTGATCTCAAGCAATGTGCTTTTCTGAGTCAGTTGATGATGCTGATCGAAATGCTAGCGCTTAGCATAATTAACATTTCTTCAGGAAATTTAAAAACGAGTGACATGATGCCATTCACTGGAAACACCAGGTTTTCCAAAGGAAACTGATCCAAATGACTGAGTGGTAGACTGACTAGACAAGACTATGCCTCATGCCAATGGTAAAGGATGTATACTTATATAGCGCTTTCCTACCTTCTTTGAAGGCCCAAAGCGCTTTACAGTCACACACACACATTCACACACTGGTGGCGGCTCCGCTGCCGAGCACTAGTGCCAACCTTCCACCAGAGGCAAGGCGGGGTTCAGTGTCTTGCCCAAGAACACTTTGACACTGGAACGGCAGGAATCGAACCTGCAATCTTCCGAACAGAGTTCCAACACCCTACTACTGCACCACGGCCGCCCCATCATAACAGCACTTCTTCAATGCAGATATTGCGAGAGTAAACACCTCACATATCAGAATCAGAATTACTTTATTGATCCCACACGTGGGATGGCAGCATTGTAAACATAAAAGAAAATAGGATAAGAATGATATAAAAACAAAAAAATGTAACATAAATGTAACAAATAAAAACCATCAGGACACATGTCCCATAATGCATTGTTTTGTAGTCTGTAGGGCAGCTTTCAGTCAGTTCAGTACTAAATTTCCAGCTGTGGTTGGGGCCTTGCTCCCGCCCCATTCGCGTGATATTTTTGTGATAATTGACAGGTGATGTTGGAGCAAAAGCAAAAATATACGTCACACACCAGGTGATCTGCGCAGCGTTTCGTCCACCTGGGTGATCTCAAACACGCTTATTGTCCATCTTGGCTGCACTTATTTGGTGTCACCAACATGAATTTCCATCTGTTTTGTTTACTATTTGTGCTGTAATGACAGCGACGGTGCTGTCAGTTTACCTTGTTGTTGCATCTTCAAAAGTGCAGAATAAAATGTGACACTGAATTTGAAACAGCACATTGTAATTTCTGCATCTATTATTAAAGTATTTATTAGTAATACAGTGGAAATTAGTAGATTTGGTTAGCATGTTGATTTACGGTATGCGCCCCTAAAATTTCTGGTTGTGCCCCTAAAATTTTCAGTTAGGGGCCACTGTGCTCCTGGTGAAAAAAGTTAGTCTGGAGCCCTGGGATGGGTGGGTAGGAGGGCCTGACATTCGAATGTTTTTTTACACGACACTCTCCTTGCTCAGACATCTCATTATACACTCAATATGCAATATTCAATAAAGTTAAAAAAAAAAAACACAAAGTCCTTGACATCATTCATTTTACGCTTCAGTTTTTAAAGTATTAAAAATCACTCTCGTCTACAAATAATTGCTCTACTCTTTATTTCACTTACTCAGTATCGTCTCGATCATAGAGTATTACAACTAGATAAAGTTTATTTTTGGTGTTGTTTTATTACACTGATGTCATAGCATAAATATTTTTTATCAAAAGTGTCAGATAAGGACACTGTATCGGCAGATACTTAAGAATCAGGGATAGAAATTTCTGATCAGGATATCCCTAGTTATTGCCCTTCTTGACAACACATCTGCATCAGCCCTGAAAAAAAAACTATATAGGTTGTTCTAATATATATATTCTATTCCACATAGGCATATTTAATTGTCATAAATATTCTCCAAAATGTACGGTACGCCCTATGGTGCAGTCGCCTAATATGTTGTTGTATGGCTTTTGTAAGGAGGACGTAGGAGATGACAGCATGAGAACGGTGAGGACGTGAAAGAAGACACACCCCGAATAAAACCAAAGTGCAGGTATGTGCATTATGCAGAACAACATCGTTTTGGAAACCCTGAAAATGCAAAGAGACATTATTAAGAACAGTTTAAACTGCAAGCCATCAGCTACGCGGAGGAACATGGAAATAGAGCAGCTGCAAAGAATTCAAGAATAATTCATCTTAGGCCTGGGCGATAAATCGATCAAATGAATTAATTCGAATTTTTTGTTACGGGCGATTTCAAAAATAACTAAATCGAGTTTTTATGTGGCGCATTTTTGGCTCCTCAGAGCTTCCGTAGCGTTAGTTTCGCACGGCACGCGACAAACAACACACGAAACAGCACGCGACAGCATGGCTACCGGTGAGAGTGGGCAGTTTGTTCCCAAGAAAGAAATAAACTCATCTGTTGTGTGGAACTGGTGTGGCTTTACTGTCACAGACGTGGAGGAAGAGTCTCCACGCTGTAACATTTACCTAAAGGAGCTCATCGGAGTCAAAGGCTCTCACGCGCGGTCGCGTGACACGCGCTCAGTCTTCTTACACATGCACGCGCCCTAACACACACGCGACCTGACACACATACTCATTCTACAATGCCTGTATAGTTAGTTCATTAGTTAGTTATTTTTTACTGTTATTTGTTAATAAAGATACTGCGTTGTAATTATTACTTGTACAGGTATATTCATTTGCGACGCGGCCATTGTTTTCGGAGGAGGCGGAGGCGAGCGCGGGGGGGAGGGGGGGGGTAACCGCGACTCCTGCTGCTTCATCATCAAGACGGGGTTTATTAATTTATTTAAAACTTTAGACCCATTTATGAGCTGTATTTGTTAACTTTTTAGAAAATGGTGCTACTCTCAAGCTACTCTCTGAATGTTTATCTCATTTTAGTCTAGACTATAAAGTGTGACTGAAAACACAGCTGGGACTTGAAGTAAGTAACCTTTTTATTTTGGACAAGTGAAAACACGTGTAGAATAACAAAATAAGACAAAAACGAGACAAAAATTATATAAAACAAGAAAAAATTATATAAAACACAACAAAATTCTATAAACACAAGTCCAAAAGAGAGTGAAAAGAAGAAAAATTTTATACTAACCTTTGATTCTAAGAGTGTGTTCATTTATTTATTATTCATCCCAGAAATGGGGGTTACATTTGTCTTGCATTTGATTAAATAAAAGCAACATTTGCTTTAAAGTTGTCTGCCGTTTGTACTTATTGCTTTCCTTAAGTAGGGTGGGGGGGAAAAAAATCGGGAAAAAATCGGAAATCGAATTAAAAAAAATAAAATCGGAGATTTTATTTTTAGGCCATATCGCCCAGCCCTAATTCATCTATGCTTCGCAAGTGGAGGAAGCTGGAAAATGAACTCTGACAAGACAAGAAGACGCAGCTGAGTTTCTGCGGAAACATGAAGAGGTGGCCCGAGTTGGAAGACCAACTAGAGCAGTGGATTAACGATCAGAGAGCAGCTGGGAGAAGCGTCTCTACAGTCACCATTGAACTGAAGGCAGGAATGCTTGAAGAGAAAATGAAAATTTAGCATTTTCAAGGATGTCCGTCATGGCGCTTTCGTTTTCTGAAACGCTGTCCTTCTTCCATCTGGGCAACGACAACAGTGGCGCAGCAACTTCCAGCAGATTACAACGAAAAGCTGTCCATCTTCCGTTCCTTTTACGCCACAGTTTGTGAATGGATTGTAGATGTTTGGGCTAACGTGTCTGCTTGCACTGTTCTTCAAGCATTTGCAAAAAGCTCATCATTGATGAAGAGCCGCACGGCAACGAGACGGACGAGACGGACTCTGATGACAATGAAAGGGAACCTGACGTGTTTGATAGAAATGTAGCCCAGCTGTTCATTTCAGATACAGAAGATGAGGACTTTGATGGATTTTTGGATGCTGATTGATGACTGAAAAAATAAAAATTAATCCCAATCAAGTCAGTTTTGCTCCCGCTGCCTTTTTTTTTTTAAAACCCACACTAGCATGCATGTTTTACCGGTATGTTTTAACGTGTACACGCCTTAAAACCTGGTGAGCCTTTTGTATGTGTTAAATACAGAATACCATACCATAACTGAGACTGTGCCCTATGGTCGTGACAGTACGGTATATATTAAAAGAAAGGGGATGACCCACCATGATTTTGCGTTCTGCTTTGAGCGAGCGGACTGCGTGGGGGAGGATTTTCATAGGAAACACCCGGCGCCTTCTGGTGGCTTCAACGATAGTTTCATCAAGAAGACTTTCCACATCCACAGCCTGGTCTTCTACGGATGTCAGGAAACACAGACGGTCAGAGTAAGGAGCGTCTGCTCCGCCAAACTCACCATCACACAAAGTTACCATGTGCTGCAGGAGCCTCCCCCCAAAGAAGTCCATCTATTAGTACGTTCCCCTGAACAGCAGCCTCAAAGTCCTGCACAAACAACCACTGTCACGCAATGGTATAAAGACATGCAACACAAACACACAAAAAAGGTGTCTAATTGGTATGATAGTGACTTACAGATTACATTTACTGTTACTTTTCGTGACTATTAAATTGGAATAAAATAAAAATTTATACCAGACTCAAGGTGCAAATCTCAACAAATCTCTGAAAATCTCTTTAACTCTGGCCCTCCGTCCAATTCATGCCGGGCTGTTCAAATCGCCCCTGCTGTCATACCTTCAGGCCACGCCCACCGCACAAATCGCGCCGCAGGTTCGAAGATCGCGTCTTTACCATTGACTTAACATTGAGACTGGCCAGCTCTGTCGCGCAAATCGCATTCGATGCAAACACAGTTTAAAAGGCTCGGACAGTCGTAAAGGAGGCAGAGCTGTTGAGAAATGCTACCGGCAGCTGATCTCTTTAAAAAAATTTTTTTTTGCTAATAAATTTTAAGGTTTACAATCTTGAAACAACAAACATATAAAAAAAATACAAGTTTCGGAGTGAATTTGATTCAATTGACATAACTGTCGAAATGTGGCCACGCAAACGAAGTGACGGAATATTTGCGTACGCGCTAACTGATCGGATAGACATTACAGATGAGGTAGTGGCTCCGCCCACAACCCAAATGGGAATTTCTAATAAGCTCCTTCAGCTCTGCAGAACATGCTTCTGCAGAAAGGACACCGTTTTTCTAATATTATAGCAAAAAAAATCTACAGGCATAATTAATAGACGACTGGTAACGTTTTACAATCTAAACAATATATTGTTGGAGTGGGACATTGACTGCTACTGTCGTTGAGTGGGACTTTTCCAGAAAGCGACTGCAGCTGAAAGAAAGATTTGAGCGTAAACTCCGGATCTCTGAGACGACGCTTAAGTTGGCTTCCTATTCACAGCGTCCGATTGGCGAGGGCACTAAAGGAACATTCCACTGCATTTTTCACACTAAGACCACCTAGGACTGGGTCCTGACCAAAAACCACAGGACCTGGACTGCTTAAACCTGGATTAAATTCTGGTTTAGATACATTAAGCACCGTTTCAGATTTGTGAAACCTTTATCTAATTTGTGAAAATTACAGATAGGATGATTTTATGTTGTTGATAAATTTAAAATGATACATATTTTTTGTGGGGTGAGCTGTATTTTAGGCAGACGACACAAATAACAGTAACACAAGTTCCACACAACAAATGTTTATTTTTAAACACAAAGCGCTGCGAGCAGGAAAGCTACAAAAACATAAACCTGTCATAAAGTAAACATCATCCAACCAACTTGTAAGATTATGTTTCTCTTTTTGGACCCTGACATTTTAATGTTTACCTTTTCCTTTTTAAGTTTCATCCTCTGTCGTCCATACTCTCCTCTCCTTAGTTCTTCGTATGTCTCCCTTCCTCAATTTCACAAGTCAGAAACCCTGTTTAATGTATTCTTTACTACTACTACTAAAACATACTTCAATCCAGGTCTGAAGAGTCCAGGTCCTGTGGTTTTTGAACAGGACCCAGTCCTAGGTGGTCTTAGTGTGGAAAACTGCAGTGGAATGTGCCTTTAGTCCCCTCGCCATCGGGCGCTTTTTTTTGTTAAAGACTTTATTGACAAACAACATAAAACAACGACATAGTGAATGTCTCAGGGGGAAATGAAATGTGTACAATTTGCAGAAAAAACAAACCAAAAACGTATTAATACATATACACACATACATATACAATATATGAGAGAAAGAAACCTCAACTCAATAACGGGCTATGGGGTTTGATAATCGGCTCTCACCGCCTGAAGCTCCCGCACCAAAGCCTGCCGCGTCTGCTCGTCCACGCCCGCCTGTCCGTCCAGCGCGCCGCTCAGAAGCTGCTTACCCCTGTCGATCAGCTCCGTGACTCTTCCCTTCGACATGACCGACACTCTGCTCTCCGGCTCTGAGTCTTGCAGTGGAGGAGTCCAAGCCGCCATCTTTACCGCCAAATTTTTCAAGCAGCCACTGAGCGATGGCGTAACTTCCTGTTTCCGCCTCATCACTTTTTTCCGTAAAACTTTATTAAAAGTATATATTGGGGAAGACAAGCTTTTTTTTTCAATGAACTTTATTGCACATATTTCAATTTACAGAAATTCACATTCACTTGCACAATAAAGAAACAATTGTTAATATCAAACACACATAAGACAAAGAAGAGAAAACACTGTACATACTGTGCAACCTGCATGTCAACAATCAGCATTATGACTTTTTTATATGTAGTTTCTTAAAAACATTTAATATGATTGTAGCCTTTATATTTTGTATGTGTTTAGCAGTTTTTTAATATGATTTAAGTCCAAATGAAATACAGAAAAACAAACTTGGGAGTTGGACGATTTATTTTTCGTGAATGTGTAAGTTCTCGAAGATAATAAACAGTTCAACAACAAGGATTACATTTTTTTGTTAAACATTTTGATTCTACAACCAGTTTTAGGGCCACCCAAAATAATAAAAGTAATATTATGAGATTAAAGTGGAAGTGAGCATACAGTGCATCAAGTGAACCCTACACAGCAGCAGAGCAGACAACCTAAACTTAGTTGAACAGGTGAGCTGAATGTTTATTGATAATGTTACAAATGTTTGGAAACTCATTTGTTTGATTTATAATTAATTAATGTTTTATTTATTGATAAGTGGCTTGCAGGATCTCTGCAACCCGTTGATGAAGACATCGGTATCCCTGCAGCTGTCCACTGCAATCCTTTCTTCATTTGCATAAGAACGTTGAAAATGCCAAAAAGTAGAGAGTAAGATGTAGAGATCTTGTTTTTGACAGAGTTTTGGCCTTATATTTTGGCTAATATAACAGAACATTTTTATTCATCTTTGTTGTTTATTCTTGAAAGGAGATGTTTCATCTGGAGGGGGGACATGTGTAACACAGATTCATGACGCATTCATGACAAATGGACTTCTGGGTGTGTGAATGAAAAGGAAAAAAAGGGCTGCAGTGGTCCTCTACAGCCAAACGTGCCTCTGAGCTCATTTTACATATAAAACTCTGCTTTACTGACACCGAACCCCAGAAACCCGGCTACACTAGCAATAATTTGATTTTGAGTAGCCAAAAGGTTCAGAATGTCTTTGTTTTTGAAACCTATCTGGTAATAAAGCTTCACAAAATGCTCAACATCTTTCATCTTAAAGCAA
Source organism: Oryzias curvinotus (assembly GCA_023969325.1). Classification (NCBI taxonomy): domain Eukaryota; kingdom Metazoa; phylum Chordata; class Actinopteri; order Beloniformes; family Adrianichthyidae; genus Oryzias; species Oryzias curvinotus. The sequence continues at coordinate 25,257,556 of CM043729.1, forward strand.
GGCTACGATAAACAGACAGACTTTAAAGTCGTAAATTTATGTCACCAATGGTTGAAAACCAAATAAATTCTGCAGCAGATAAAGAAGAAATTTGATTTCTAATATATCTACTGGTGCCTCCATATCATCCACATAATCCACATCTCCAATAAAAACTTTAATGAGCTCTCCAAGAATGTTGGATATGCTAATCTTTTGTGTACCTGTCTGTCTGCATGAGTTAGTCTGAGATAAGTCTCTCATTAACCCTAAAATTAATTTAGCTTATTTTTTAAAATATAGGATTAGTAAAATCCAGTGGCGGACCGTGCATTACACAGCTGGGCCTTCAGTAGTGCTACGTCTGAACAACTCAAACACTCATCAACCATTTTTATGCCTCTAAATAAAATGAATAAACAAAACAGTAAACAAATCTCGTTATGGAACTACAGCCAGCAAAAAACATTGAAAATAACCACATAAATTTGGAAGATTATTTATTATGATATTTATCATTTCACTCATCACAAAACTGGATTAATTGAAGACAAATCCATCCTCCTCTCTTTCCTCAAAAACAGTCCATCACCCTGTCATGTAGATTATGGTCTTCAGTTCCGTCAAGAAGTCCTTTTCTATTCCATCAAGGCCAGTGCTGAGAGCCCAGTCTATCCAGTTGTGTTTCTGTAGGTTTGAATTCGCTTTAGAACTGAAAATGTCCGCTGAACAGACACAGTGGACACGGGGACGGTCAGCTCCAAACACACACATCTGTACAGCTGCTTCATGAGTCACTAAAATTTTTCTGATGAAGGAAGTCAAGGAGATCAGCGGAAGATTTTCCAGCTAAATCCTCTATGGATACATTACAGTCAGTCTGTTTTTAACTGAGACAGATCAAAAAGTGCTCCATGGATCTGTGTCAAACTGGACAAGGTTGCTTGTGACTTGAAACTTCTGTCCAATCAGAAGCTCTGAATACTGTGATGTTGCCTAGGCCTGTTAGAAGGCTCTGCTGATGCCAACTCAAAATCTGATTGTTGAAAGAAATGAATGACCAACATTAATTTTGAATTAGGAGGCCTTCACAACTCATGGTGAAGGCCCTTACCCTGTAAGGTCAGCTGAAATGTGATTGGTTAAATGCTCCAATGTGAAAATACATCTGTCTGGGAGCAGCATAGCCATCAGAAACACAATAAAAGAGAATGGACAGACCATTTGGAATGATTTAATGAGTATGCATGGACAAAGCATAACATTTGATTCCAATATTTTTAGGTCTTCAGAGAGAAGGCCTTGAAGGCTCTGACAGCCCACCACTGGCAAAATCAGTCAGTGAACCCGTTCTCACCTATACTCTGCCGGTTACCCTGTGCTTTGAAATCCGTGTAGTGGAAACAAAGGCTATGATTGACTCTGTGGCGGTGGGGAATTTCCTTTTGCTCATTCTCATGTTGTCCCTTTGCTCACCTGCAATGCCCAAAGGGCAGTCCTCACCCTAGACGGAAGGCCCCTGGGGTCGGGCCAAATCCGGTTCCTGACTCATGATATAGCATTCATTTCAGAGGATTGCCATCACAAGTACCTCCGCCTCTTTGCCACCGAGTCCCCTTGTTGTCCCGTCATCCTAGGTTTGCCTTGGCTGGAAAGGCACAATCCAACTAAAAACTGGTCAGAACACAGACTAAAGTTCACCTCCATTCACTGCCTGCGACACTGCCTTCAGACCACAGGAAGGTCTGAGAACTGCGCTCCATCAAAGTCGATCGCTGCCACCATCTTCGCAGAAATCAGTGCAACAGGGGAAGTGTAGGGTTGCCGGTTCAACACGAGGATCTGCGGGAGGTCTTTAACAAACAGCGTGCCTCACAGTTCCACCCACACCAGTCCTACGATGGAGCCATCAATTCCTGCCCAGAGCTATGCCCTCAACCTGAGGCAGAAGCCATGCAGCCCTACATCCAAGAGGAATTGGCAAAGGGCTTCATCCAACCATCTACATCTCCAGCCTCAGCCATTCTTTTTTTTGTTAGTAAGAAAGATGGTGGTCTGAGGCTGTGTATTGACTATCGCAGCCTTAATAATGCGACTGTGAAGTACCGTTATCCCCTGCCTCTGGTTCCTGCAACTCTTGAGCAGCTTTGCACAACTCGGATCTTTACAAAGTTGGATCTTAGGAGTGCCTACAACCTCATCAGCATTCAAGCAGGGGATGAGTGAAAGACTGCATTTTCAACCACCACTATGAGTACACTATGAGTACTTTGGTCTCTGTAAAGCCCCCTCCATGTTCCAGGCTTTCGTAAACGACATCTACCGTGACGTGCTGCAGCGCTATATTGTTGTATAGATCGACAACATCCTGATCTGCTCTGACACATTTGAGGAGCATGTTGCGCATGTCTGGCAGGTGTTACAGAGGCTGATTTCTGGGCTATGTTATCAGTGCAGAGAGCGTGGCAATGGACCAGGGTAAGGTGGCGGCGGTGAAGCAGTGTTTCCTGCCGACCTCAGTGAAAGAGCTGCAGCGGTTTCTCAAGTTCGCCAACTTCTACCTGCATTTTATTCATGGCTTCAGCACAGTGGCTCTCCTGAAGGGCGCTTCCAAGCGACTGCTCTGGACTCCGGCAGCCACTGAGGCATTTCAGATGCTGAAACAGTGTTTTATCCAGGCACCCATCCTGATCACCCGGACCCAGCCATGCAATTTATCGTGAAGGTGGATGCCTCTAGCACAGGGGTTGGGGCTGCGTTCTCTTCATGCCATGGTCAGCCAGCCAAGACGTTCATGTGCGCCTACCTTTCCAGGAAACTTAACAAGAGCGGAACTCTGATGTGGGCGACCAGGAACTGCTGGCAATGAAGGAGGCATTCTCCAAGGGGAGGCACATGCTCGAAAGGTAATCTTAGCCCTTCCTGTTTTTAACTGACCTTAAAAACCTACAATTTATAAAGTCCGCCAAACGCTTAAACCCATGACAAGCACGTTATCCCTGTTCTTTTCTTGCTTTCGTATCCAAATCATATATCACCCAATCTCCAAGAACGGAAAGGCTGATGCGCTGTCTTGTCTTTTCGACACCCGGGCTGAAGAACCAGTTGCACCAGTTGTTGTGTCCTCGACACTGATCCTAGGTCCTGGACAGTGGGACATGATGACAGAGTTGACTGAACACAACGCTGCTGAGGCTCCACCACTGTCCTGTCTAGCCGATACGGTGTACCTTCCTCCATCCCATTGGCAACAGGTCTCCTCCTTGTACACGACTTGCCTGCAGCCGGACACGTTGCACGTTGACGTAGCCCAGTACGTAATCCGATGTGCATCCTGTCAAATGGCTAAGTCTCTGCGACAGCTGGCACAATGTCCCTGGTCATACATCACTGATCATTGATCTACCCCGTTTAAGAGGTAACCCCACCATTGTCTCTCTCATTGATCATTTTTCAAAGTGATGCCAGCTGATTCCTTTGCTCAAGCTGCCCATAGCTCTAGAAATAGCAGTGTCAGCCAAACAAGATTATGTAATTCTCTATAATTAATCATTTTTTTCAGGACCTAGTCTTTTTAACTAAGGTGGAGTACATCTCTGGTTTTGGTCTGACAAATGCAGCTCATGTCATGGTAATCTTGGCTGAGAGAAGGTTGGTAACCTCTGATCCACACAGGTCTTACTTTTGCACATTGAGGTCACTAAATGTCTCTTTAAACCTTGTGCTATCCCAGGCACTTTAACATTGGGAGTTGTGTCATCTAGACTAGTGTTTTTCAACCAGTGTGCCATGGGAAATTGCCCTCTTTCACTGATCTAAAAACATTTCCATCTCCAGGATTTCAGCTCTGTGTTCATCCAAACAGGCCCTGATAAAACACAGAGTAGTTAGGAATATGAAAGATCATTAAATACTGTTTTCTTTGCGTTTATTTTATTTTATTAAAGACATTTTGATAAGAATGACGGTTTCGCGATTTAGCTAAAGCTTCGGCTGTATTTTGGAAAAGTCCCGCCCCTTAACTGTCTCCCCCAATCATTCTTGGGGGGCTTAATCACATGTCATCAGTCTGACCAATCAGAAGTGGTTAAAGTCTTCACTTCCTTGTTCTGATTCTGCTCCTAAAGTCTCTCAGTTCCAACAAAAATACCAGCTAAAGCTCGTCTTTAGCGGTGTAGCTTTCCACAGAATCTGGTGTCAGACCGTGGAACAAGTGAACAAAACCATGAAGCTCTCAAAAGCGATCTCCGGCCGTTTATGCACTACATCTTCCATGATGCATTGGGTTAAAGTGACAGCGCACAATGAGATCTGTTGTTAAACGTCTTATAACCAACGAACACACTTCAAACTGTTTTTAAATCTTCTAACTTAACTTTTATTACATCTTTTAGAAAAAAACAGCTGCAGCTTCCAGCTTTCTCTGCCACATTGATCTCAAAAATGCACCTGAGATTGTGGAGGGGCTGTAGATCAATACAGACTGAGTTTCTCCTCTTTTTTTTTTCAAATTTTTGGATGCTGGTGTGGCACGGGATTTTTTTCAAAGTTAAAGTGTGCCGTGGAAAAGGTTGAAAAACACTGATCTAGACCCACTAGACAGAGGTCTGAACCTTTTTTCTTCAATGATTTGTGATCTTCACTGGTGTCCATGGATTACATGAAATCCTCTCCACCTTTATCCACCTTTGTCATGGTAGGAGAACACGTGAATGGAAGGGGGGGTCATCTAAGATAGCACAAGGGTTAAATAAAATGAGGACACTAGGGAAATGGATGCACAATCAGATGTATGTGATACACATGGCTCCTCAAAGCAGATAGACATAAAGTAATAATGTTAACAGCTTTATTGATAATTGTTAATTGATAAATAAACCTGTTAAGAGAAAGATGATGATTATTTTCCTACAGTTTTTTTTTATGTCGGACTCCAATGGGCCACTTAGATAAATAAAGTGGGTTTATCTTGTCAGATAAACCTTCATCTGTGGGGGCGAGAAGCTTAAAGTGAGGACAGATGTGTTCACATTCCACCTTCAGCTTCTCTCAGCAGGACAGCTTTACTTTGTTATCTATCTGACTGTATCCACATCTGATGGATGCAGAAATAATCTCCATGTCAGCAGGGGTGCATGCAGTTTAGCAGTTTGAGGTCTCAGGTAAACCTGGTGTCCTGTTGACTTAGAGGAGAGCTGAGGCATCTGTCAGGATGTGAGGTGTTTCCATGTACAATAAATATGACAGAAGAAGATAATCCAACCACAAAGAGAAGAAAAATCAGTACTATGCATCAAGATGCAGCAGCAAGAACAGCTCACAACCTCTTACCAGGCTATAAACCCATCATGAGAAAAACAAACCAAGTATTTGTTGTCCTCTAGTGGTTACAGGACAATAAATCTGGCTAGCTTGAATGTATAGCCAGAAATAATACTTATTTCTAAAGAAAGGTGTGTGTGTGTGTGTGTTGGATAAGGTCAGTGTGAGCAAATACTACAAATTACCAGCACATCTGAATGCAGCAATAGTGAGCTCTTAATGAAGTGCGGAAATTCCATGCAGTCCCCAAATGCACCTCCTGGTGCTGTCTATAAATCTGCATGATAAAGTTTGAATTCATTGTTTGGACGAACTCTGGGATGGATGTTTGTGGTAGCCAAGTGGGTACATGAAAGTTCTTTTCCTTTAATCAAAGCTTTGTGAGTCAGGAGGAGGACTGTCACAGGGCTTACCTGTGACAGAAAACACGCCCACAAGCTCCCCTCCCCCTGCCCCTCTGTAGCCCACTCACGTTCAAGTGTGTGTGTGACGAGAAGGAGAGATGAATACAAATCAACACGTTTGAGCTGTAGCAGGTTGCAATTCTAAGAAGTTATATGGCTGTAATACAGTGATCCCTCGCTATAACACGGTTTACTTTTCACGGTTTCGCCACTTCACGGATTTGCATCATGCATTGTGTTCTGCATTCTGATTGGCTAAAAAAGTCACTCCGTTTCTTCTCTACCCGTGCGTCAAAAACGTTGCAGTTTAATATGTCCACGTACGAAAAACAGCTTGCCAAATTTACATTACGTACGTGCAAATTCTCTTGCAATATTGAGTGTCTCTAAAACCCACAGAAACAGAGCGACAACAACTGCCTAACAGTAAGTTCTTCTCCCGAACAAACACAGCTGCAGCGCGGGCTTCAGAAGAAGAAAACACTGCAGAGGAGTCAGGATGCAGCGGCTCAGTCTGAAGAGCAGAATTACACCTCAGTCAATATTTGTCCGACTGTACTTTGTATCTTTTTCATAATCATTTTAAATTTTCTCCCGTTAATCCAATTACTCGGGTCGCGGTGGGCGGGGCTAATCTCCACGATTTGAAGTCTTCTGTTCACATTGATTATTAAAATTATTACGAGACAATACAGTACATAAGTTATGTTTAAAAAAACGTTTCTAAAGTACTTTTATTTGTGAAACAAATGCTTGAGCCTGTAAAATGGTTTGCTCTTTCTTTTTAATGTATAATAGAGTATTTAATTGTATAATAATGGCAGGGCCGGCCCTGGTTTCTGGGGGCCCTAAGCGAAATGTAATTTGTGGGCCCTCTAACTGATCAGCAGCTCAAAAAAACACAACTGTTGTTGTAATATAAATGAGATAACTATATAAATACATTTGTGAATTATTGTTGCTGCCGAAGAATTGAATACAGTATATTTATTGCCTGTATGTTGGATTCACATTCAGTGGTGCCAAACCAATTTTAAATGCAAAGAAAAAAATATGAATGACAAATGTGTATATATATATAGATATATATTTTTTAATGAAACATTAGGCACTCAACAAATGACATTCACAAAACTCCAACTTATTAAAAACAGCAACTTAATTGACAATCAAATAACAATAAAACAATCCAAAATAAAGAACACAACAGCTCAATGAGGGGGATTTCGGAAAGTAAAAGTTTTTGAAAAGGACCTCTTTGCACCAAATCCATTCTTACTGGATCAGAAAGTGTGGTTGGTCATTCAGCTGGACCAATTGGATTTGAGGTTGGTGGAATTTTGGATCCAGTCGGCTCCTCTTCCATTCACACCTCTCTTGGAGCCTCTGGAACATAAGACACATAACTTTAATAAAAGCAAACAGTAAAAAGTAAAACAGTCAAATGTTTTCCCTTCCAACAGTATATGTGGTGACAACAGTTTCTTCTGCAGCTAAAAAACAAGACTTATTATTATACAATAATTAATGATAAAGCTAATAAAATATATATAGCAGAATACTAATAATATATTGAATCATTTAAAATCTGTGAGCAGGTTTTTCACAATTTCACAATCTTTTTATTTATTTATAAGAGATTTATTGTTTGATTGTATATTTGCATGAGGTCATATTTATTAATTTAATTATTTACAGTTTGGGACTCCATACTCTTCAGCTGCTGTTTATGAAAAAAGGGTTTATGCAGATGCTGTTTTTAAATGACTTTACATGCTATTAAAATGACCTTACATGACATCTTCTGTGATGTCAGGAACATCTTGGGATGTGGATGCTGCACCTCCTCCAGTACTTTTTGATACTTTTTGAGAGCAGAAGAAACTGTGCAAAACATCCTCATTATGTAAAACCAAAACTGCAAAATACAAATAAGAAATCGATGTACCCATTTATAAAGAATTAATGTGAACAATAATTTGAGAATAAATGGAAATATAAGCATTTATACACTTCTTTGTCTATTAGTTTGTATGTTCATAATTTTAAAATTAGTACATTTATTTTGTTTGTCATTTATAAATGAGAACATGTATTTCCTATTTGTATTTGGCAGTTTTGATTCTCCATATTTCATGCCAATGCAAGATTTTAAGAGCACCCTAGTTAATTTTATGATTACAGTGTCTTGTTTGTTTTTAACTAATGTGTCTTTCTTTTAACTGTATTTTATTGTTCTCTATCTGCAAGGCGACCTTGGGTGTCTAGAAAGGCGCCATATAAATACAATTCATTATTATTATTATTAAGACACATTTATTGTTGAAAAAGTTAGAATACCTGACTGTCTATAACAGGTAAACTGCAGTTTTTATACTGACATAAACAGGAAAATACAGAATGCATTAAATATGTGTTAGCAAAACAATGAAACAATACGATAACGTGAGTTAAAACATTTATCACACATCATATCGTTGTCATTATTTACTTTTCTTTGCTCTCCGCCGTTTTAGAAGGTCATGTGCATCCTCATCTTCTTGGAAAAGTGGGTATCAGAATTATTTTCGAGTTTTCCATTGGAAATTACGACAAACGGGGTCGTTTATGTGCAATCTTCACCTCGGATCGATTTGTATTTTACGTAAATCGCGCAGCTGCACAGAAATACTGGATAATGTAAAAAAAAAATACGCCCCCAACATCCTCCAAACTTACCTTGTGATTGATGTTAAAGCTCTTCATCTTTTTTCAGCTCCTGATGGATAAAGTCTCTTTGGCATGAAGTTCTCTTGTTGTTGCTTTGATCAGCGTGAAAAAATGTGCTCGTTTTTTTCTTTTTCCCAACTTTATTGAAACAAATTACACTCGTAAATGTACGGAGCCCGCCGGGTGCCAGTGGTTAAAAATAAAAAAAATCTGATAAACTGTGCTCACGGAATACTAATCCGTGCGCACAGTTTACCAATCCGTGCACACAATTTAGTATTCCGTGCGCACGGATTAGTAAACCGTGCGCACGGATTAGTAAACCGTGCGCACGAAATACTAAATTGTGTGCACGGAATAGTAAACCGTGAGCACCATTTAGTAAACCTTGCGCACCGATTACTAAATGGTGCGCACGGATTAATCAATTGTGCTCGTTACGCAATCGTGCGTGCATGCAAAGTTATTGCATGTGCATGCCTCTGAGCATAGAAGATAAACTCTTAGCTTCGTGTTTGCAGGGATGTGAGGGTGCTTTGGTACAGTGTGCGCAACGGAGGAAACTTCAGACAGCACTCCGTTTCCTGTTCTGCTGCGCTGACTACAGAACCGTGTCCCCCGGGAGATTTGTACTATCTCCAGACCGAGGGCGGGCGGAGGAGGCTTTTGGGGGACCAGTCCTGACAAACCATGCACACAATCATGTAAATTTGTGTTACCATTCAGGTCCAGACAAAATAAAGGCTGATGGTTATTCCAGTTTAAGTCGATCCACGGCTAAATCGCTCATTAGCATGGCTAATGTTGTTAGCATGAATGTTGTATTAACCTATTAACTTAATCTTAACCCTTCTTCCGTGTCAGTTCAGCCAAAAAAAGCCCTGGGCGCACGGATTTAAAAAAACCTATAAGCGAACATGCACATAGTAATAATCATAATAATAAAGGCATGTTTAAATGGTCAAGTCCCTGTGTCTATCGGAGCTTAGCATTGTTTACATGAAGACTTCCCTTACTCAATGAACTATCCAGACCAATCACTACCGTAGACATCATCGGAGAAACGTTCAGCCAATCAGATGGTGTGACGTCATCATTAGCCGCAGACCACCGAACACAAGAAGTGACTAATGATGACATCAGACTATTTGATTGGCTGTAGGTTGGTCCGATGAAGTGATTGGTCTGGATAGTTCATTGAGTAAGGGAAGTCTTCATGTAAACAATGCTAAGCTCCGATAGACACAGGGACTTGACCATTTAAACATGCCTTTATTATTATGATTATTACTATGTGCATGTTCGCTTATAGTTTTTTTTAAATCCGTGCGCCCAGGGCTTTTTTTGGCTGAACTGACACGGAAGAAGGGTTAAGATTAAGTTAATAGGTTAATACAACATTCATGCTAACAACATTAGCCATGCTAATGAGCGATTTAGCCGTGGATCGACTTAAACTGGAATAACCATCAGCCTTTATTTTGTCTGGACCTGAATGGGAACACAAATTCAGATGATTGTGTGCACGGTTTGTCAGGACTGGTCCCCCAAAAGCTTCCTCCGCCAGTCCAAAAGCCCGTCCTCGGTCTGGATTCACATGTCCCGGGAGACGTTCTGAGTCCCGACAGCAAAACCGGGAAACAGACTGCAGTCCGAAGTCTCCTTCGTTGCGCACACTGTACCAAAGCACCTTCACATCCCTGCAAAAATGAAGCTAGTAGTCCATTTGCTCTGCTTAGAGGCATGCACATGCGATGAATGTGCGTGCGCCACGATTGCGCAACAGTACGAGGATAATTGATTAATCCGTGCACACCATTTAGTAATCGGTGCGCACAGATTAATAAAGCGTGCGCACGGTTTATTAAATGGTGCTCACGGTTTACTAATCCGTGCGCACGCTTTAGTAATCTGTGCGCACAGTTTATCAGATTTTTTTCCCTTTATAACCACTGGCACCCGGCGGGCTCAGTATAAATGCACACTGTGCCAGGCTCAGATGCAATGATGTTGACCAATCGTTGCTAAGAGAGGCGAAACGTCATTATTTGGGTTGCCAGATTGGTTCAGGTGTGTTGAAGGGGGGGGGGGTCATTAAAGTGCAGGAAGCTTTTTTTAGAGCGCACGTTGGTACGGAAGTTCTGTGAAATGGGTTGCCAGATTTGGGTCTTTTTTATTTATTTTTTCGCCACTTCGGGGCCCTGGTGGTGACGGGGGGGGGCCCTACGCGTATCTCCCTATACGCGTATACCCTTCGCGTATAGGGAGGGCCGGCCATGAATAATGGTAAAAATAAATAAAGGTTTCTACTTCACGGATTTTGCCTATCACAGGTTCTTTTTGGAACAGAACCCCCGCGAAAAACAAGGGTTTACTGTATATGTGTGCGGGACGGTAAGTTTGTGGGAAAGTGCGTAAACACAGCTTCCAGCAACAGAGAGAGGGAGAAGGTCTGTGCCAATGGTCCTGCCCACAACTCGGAGGTGAATTTCAAGTGAACTACTGCTGCTCTGCAGAAACAGTCCTAGAAAACGACACCTTTTTGATTTTGCTAAAACCAGCATAATTCAATTCAATTCAATTCAATTTTATTTGTATAGCCCAAAATCACAACAACAGTCGTCTCGATGGGCTTTGAAGTAAAACATGAACTCGAAAGGATCACGAATACAAAGAGTCTATACGAAAATACTAAAATAAACTAACAAACTGACTAAGCTATACTGGCATCCCTGCCCTTAGACCCCCCTTCGCGGTATAATCATAATAAAAGACCGTTAGGAACACTTTTAAAAATCGAGAGATAATCAAAATAGATCTTTAGAGTTATGTCCAAAGAAAACCAACAAAAAGTCATTTTTACTCAAGAAATCAACAGTTTTTGATGACTCTAGGACAACACAAGTCACTACTTGTGCCTTTTTAACAATACCTCCAAAACTGTATTTATTTTGGCTAATAAACCATTTTTGTTACACGTATTATGATCCTATTGGCTCAGCGTTGCCCTGCCCCCAAAGGGACAGCCACAGTCAGTCAGTTAGGGAAATCTTCCAACTGCCCATGTTTTGAGCAAAGCGTCTCAGACGGAGCTTGGCTTTAGAATGTTGTGACACTGCAGTCTGTATGAAGCTTCTCTGAATCCACAGAATCCTAGAAGCAGCACAGGCTACAGGCTTTTGCATGGAATCTTCCTACTAGTCTAGTCTATAGACTGAGATTAGAGGAGGACCTCAGCTCTTCCAGCAGTGTTTATCAAAGGCGATGAACCAAGTGGTTGGGGGGAGGAAAGGACAAGCATCATGCTGTGGGTCAGGTGACGAACGGATCAGAGCGGATCAGGCAGAGCAGATGTACTTGGAACTGATCCACAATCTGTTTGCCACTTCAGCTAAATCTGGTGGAGTTTGTTGCTTTTGTGCAACTTGAGGTTAATTTAAAAATGTGTTTTCAGATTCAGAAGCATTGTGAGCTTTGTCTTTTTATTGAAAGACTATGCATTTGAACATCCAGGGCTGCACGGTGGTGTAGTGGTCAGCGCTCTTGCCTCACATCAAGAAGACCCTGGTTAAGTCCCGGCTGGGACTTGAACCAGAACATCAGTGGGGGACCTTTACTGTGTGGAGCGGAGTGCATGAGTGAGTGGGTTCTCTCTGGGGACTCCGGCTTCCTCCCACCGTCCATAGACCATAGGTTAATTGGTCAATTTTAATTGTCTGTAGGTGTGAATGTGAGAGTGCATTGGTGTGTGATTGCGGACACTCTACCCTACGACGTGTCCAGGGTGTCCCGTGACACCGAAAGGGAAACACGGGAAGGAGGAATAAACGGACAAGAAGATGAATGAATGAACATCCAGGCAGTCTGATTTTTATATTCAGGCTTAAAACCTGAAATGAGCTTCGTATTGAGCCGGAGCTGCGTTTCAAAATAAGAGATTCATTTGCATTACTTGCACACCATCCGTTGACCTAAATTAACATTTAGAAATCTAGAATTCCATTTACAACAGCATCCCACCAGTGTGGGCTGTCCTCATGACCAGGAAGTGAGTTTGTAGTTCATACCGGAGATATAAACTCCACAGACAGCAAAGAGACTCTTTGACACTTATACACTCAGAAGAGCAGACTTGGAGAAAACTGTTCCATCTGAAAGACCCACTCCAATAAAAATCGTAGTTTGTACCTGTTCTTGCAGCATTCTTCTTGTAATGGAAGACGTAAAAGAATTTAGGATTGAAACTGCATTTGACTATTTTTTATTCAAATGGTAAAGGATCAGGAGCAGATAAAAAAGGCTCAGGTTTGTGACGCAGCAACTGCCATGGGCTGGCCAAAGTCTCCCTGCTTTGCTCCAATTGACAAATTGCAGACAATCAGTGTACGACTACGGCCCCTTTGACCATCACCGGGACATTCATACGCATTCACTCTCCAGTGGAGCAACGCTGGAAGCAGGGAGGGGGAAAAGTCTTGCCCAAGGACACAGTGACAGTTGACTGGGGGAACAGGGATCAAACTGCCAACCCTTCCATCATTGACCAACCTGCTCAACTAACTTTGCATAAGCACAGATATGTACAGTCTGGCTTGCACGCACAATGAGGATCCTGACGTACTGATCAATAACTTTTTCTTTTGTTTCATTTTTGTCATTGTTAAAATAAGCGTTTCCATTATTGTAAACATTTTTAGAAAGTACTTATTATTATTAACATCTCAAACGATACAATAATTATTAAGAACTGTAAAGTAGACACATTTCACGCATGCAGACTACCAATGGGATATAACTGCTACGGATCAGAATGCAGCAGAAATGAGGTGAATTCAGTCGGCATATTTTTGCTGTATGGATGCTGCCATGTTGGAGCCAGATGTCATCAGTAAGCATTGATTGGTCCGAGTCAAAGTTTCTTTGTCAACCACTCTAGCCAACCATGGATTCATTCATCTTGAATTCTCTGGCTGCTGTTCTATTCCCATGTTCCTCTGCGTGGCTGATGGCTTGCAGTTTCAAATGTGCTGCATAAGCGTGTCTCTTTGCAGCATTTTCAGGGTTGCCGAAACAATTTTGTTCTGCATAATGCACATACCTGCACTTTGCACTATTCGGGGGGGGGGGGGGTCCTCACTTCCCTCCTTACCGTTCTCATGCTGTCCTTATGGTCGAGAAAATATGGTACTATAAAAGTAGTCTTCATCAAAAAGTGGACTAAATAATTTCCTTTAAAGAAGCAAAAATAAAGTAGCGATCAATAAAATAGCGATCCCCGCAGTTTCCCAGTGGAATGTCCCAATCTCCCTGCTGATTACTATGGACGGCTCACTTGAATGGAAACTCAGGAACAAACAAAACTAAATAAACTTTTATTTTTCACTTAAAACAAATTAATCAAATGTTTGCACCCATTGTTAACTCGCTTTAAGTGAACAATATAAAAGTGAATGTTTTAATTTTAAAGAAAAATTTAAGAAATACCAATGACCCACCAGTAGAATTTTTTTTCCAAACCAATGTGGAAAAAATAAGGATTTGTTCTTGTATGAAATATATATATATATATATGTATATATATATATATATATATATATATATATATATATATATATATATATATATATATATATATATATATATATATATATATATATATATATATATATATATATAATTTTTTTATTTTGGGACGCTAGAAAAAAAATATATAAACATATATATTTGTTGTTCCAAATAAAAAGGTTATGGGGAGAGAAATTGTGTTTGTATAGAAGTGCCCATGCAAGAAGAGCTTGTTTGAGGAATGCCGATAGTTTAGCTGGTATTTTAGATACATTGTAATGACAAAGGAGAAGAAAATTAAGGTTGCCTAAGTTTGAAAATATAAAATGTGGAAATATATTCCAAATTGAAGTAGGATTCTTTAGTTAAGATTTGATCCAGTTTATTTTAAATGTGTTATTTAGGGTTGTAAAATCAAGAAAGTTTAGTCCTCCATTCTCGTACGAGTTCATTACAACAGATTTTTTTTAAAAATGTACAGTATTTTCACGACCATAGGGCGCACCGGATGATAAGGCGCGGCCTCAGTCACTGGGGATTTTCCCGTCTTTGACACATACAAAAGGCGCACCGGGTGTTAAGGCGCGCGCACGTTAATGCCCTGTTCAGAACCTCAGCGCTTCTGGAGTGGGTTAATAAAACATCCAGTCTCTGTTTTTTTTGGAGGAAACATTTTTATTTTGTTACTGTTCTCCCTAACTGATCACAAACTGAATGGTCACTCACTTGCGCGCTAGTCTCCCTTCCTCCTTACAAGCGCTAAACACACAGCACACACACAGAAGCCGCGCGGTCGGTCTCCTTTCTTCCTTTCTATGCTGGAAAACGGCGCTGCTTTCAGCACACACACATACACAGAGACACACACACAGACTTGCGGGTCTCCTTTCTTCATAGGGGCTGGCGAAAACCTGCTCCTTTCAGCACACACACAGACACACACACAGAACTGCGCCAGTCTCTCTCTGCATTTCTCCTTTGCGCTAGCAAAACCAGCAGCTTAAAGCAGTGGGCCAGCTGCTTCTCTGCTTACTCCTCCTGTACTGAAATGGTTGAGGATTATTATGAGGTAGAAGGAGCATAGAAGGCTTTAAAATGTAGATAGTTGCACTGCAGTTAGGTTTCACTTGGCCTTTACGTCTCTCTCCCTCCCTCACTCCATCTTCTTCTACGACCCACAACTACACAATAGGCGCACCGGCTCATAGGGCGCCCCCTGCTGGCGGAAGAAAATTCATGACTTTTTAGTGCGCCTTATAGGTGTGAAAATACTGTATACAGTTTTTCCAGAAAAAGTTAAATAAAATTTGGTCAACAGATTTTAGTGTTTGATTTTCCACGTACAGAAATCATGCAGAGTAAGTCCGTGGAGAGATTCCCTCTGCTTTTGACAGAAGGAATCTGACTTTTAGGCTCAAGTCTCTCTGAAGCTATAAGGTAAAACATTTTCTGGATTTCTCTATTACGGGACTGAAGTTTAAGGAACTTCTCTGTAGTTCGTTTTTGGTGATGGTTATCCCTAGGTATGTAACACTTTCTTTGATGGGAATTTCACATATGGATCCTGTTTGATTATTTTTGATAGATATTAATTCACATTTTTTAATGTTAAGATGAAGTACAGAGACATTAGAAAAAGCTTTTATTAGATTTAGTGCTCGAGGAATTTGACTGCTATCTTTCAGAAAAAGGGTCGTATCATCAGCTAATTGGCTAATAAGAATCTCTTTGCTAAAGACAGAGATGCCTTCCAAATTATTAATCTGCCAGAGTTTGAGTGGCTAATAGAAATAGATACGGTGAGATGGGGCAACCCTGTCGTATTCCTCTTTTAATATTAAAACGAGGAGAAGTACCATATTTTAGTTTTACTGAGCAGTTAGCATTACTGTATAATAGTTTTATTGCATCGCAAAAATGAGCCAAAACCGAATTTGTGAAGGCAGCTAAAAATAAACGTGTGATTAATTGAATCAAGAGCTTTATAGAAGTCCAAAAAAAGAATGTAACTTTCATCTGTTATTAAATGTGAATAATCTAAAATATCTAGCACAGGCCGGATGTTATTAGAAATATGTCTTTTGTGCATAAATCCTGACTGGGTTTCTCCAATTACAGAGTCCAAGGTTGATTTCAGTCTGTGAGCAAAACAGAGGAAATAATTTTATAATCATTATTCAATAAACTGATCGGGCGCCAGTTATCAATATTGAGAGTCTTTTTTGGGTTTGGGGAGGAGAGTGATCACTCCTTGATTCAGTGCCGAAGGCTTTCTAAGAAGACCTGCGTTAAAAAAAAAAGGAGCAATTAAAACACCAAATTGTTTGTAAAATTCCCCAGTTAATCCATCTGGTTAGGGTTAGGGTTAGGAGATTTGTTATTTTTCAGTTTATTTACAGATGTCAAACAGTAAACGCGCAAGTCAACTAGCTTCGGTGTTGCGTCATCACTAAATGCTCGTGCACGTGCTCGTGCAGACAGCTCCGCCTCTCTTCTATTGGCCACTCCGCATTGGAGGGCCGTGTGTCAGCTCAGGAGCGCGCGCCATGCCGGCACAGGAAGCCGGGTGGTGAAAGACGTGGATCTGATGGGGCGGCCCGCCTGAGCTGCTTGTCCGGGCATCACCGCCGGAGGACAACGGATTCCCGCCTCACCGTGCCGCCGCCGAGTATCGCTCCACTTCCCGGAAGCGGCGCTCACAGCGGCACCATGGTGGCTGGAGAGCTGATGCAGGACCTGCACCTGCGCGCGGATGCCGGCGCGCCGGACCACATCACCGTCGATACCAAGAGTCCCGAACCAGATGCTGAGCTAGAGGCAGACCCGACAGCCACAGCCACGCCGGCTGGAGGAGCGGGGGGGATAGACACGCTCCTGGGCTTTGAACGTGAACAGGAGCCCCCCCCGGATGAAAGAGAAGCGATGCTGCCTAATGGAGGGGGAGCAGGGAGCGAGGCGGAGGCGCAGGCGGAGCAGCGACTAGAAACACGGCTGTACCTGAGGCGGTTCGCGGTTCTGGCCGTGTTCAGCCTCTCCTCGCTGGTCAACGCGTTCCAGTGGATCCACTACAGCATCATCGCTCACGTCTTCACGCGCTACTACCGCGTGAGCAACAGCCAGGTGGACTGGCTCTCCATCGTCTACATGGTGGCCTACGTGCCGCTCATCTTCCCGGCCACCTGGCTGCTGGATCGGCGGGGGCTGCGGCTGACGGCCATGCTGGGAGCCGGCCTCAACTGCGCCGGCGCGTGGCTGAAGTGCGCCAGCGTGAGCCCCGAGCGCTTCGCCGTCACTGTCACTGCGCAGGTCGTCTGCGCCGTGGCGCAGGTCTTCATCCTCGGGCTGCCGTCCCGGGTCGCCTCGGTTTGGTTCGGACCTCGGGAGGTTTCCACCGCGTGCGCCACAGCCGTGCTCGGAAACCAGGTATGGGGGCGCGCGTGCAACAGGTTTGAAGTGCTGCGAGTTTCTCCTGAACCGACCGACTCTGATCATCTTTGGTGTTTTGTTGCCGCTCTTGTGTGTTAGCTGGGCACCGCCATCGGCTTCCTGCTGCCTCCAGTTCTGGTTCCGACAACTGAGGATGAGGAGCTGACGGGTCACAACATCAGCATCATGTTCTATGGCACCGCCACTGTGTCTACGCTGCTCTTCATCCTCACCCTCATAGGTACCCTCATTATTACACTCCCACCTGCTTTAGTCAGCTGTGCTGCACAGGACTGTTGGGTCCACAAGTACGAGGGAGGTGGGATTTTGACTGATCACTCTTTTCTGTGCTTTGACACAATTATTTGTTGTGAACCCCGCCATTATAGGTCAATTGGACGGTCCAAATGACCGCAAATTCCAAATTCTCAAATGCAGTACCAAAAGCAGCCACAAGGGCTATGTGCTGTTCCTCCTGCCCAGCTGAAAGCTAAGCACAGGGTGACTCAGCTGACGCTCACATGGGGGCATACCTGACCGTCTGCACAGGTTAAGCAGTCGTGGGAGCAGCTGGAGGTGTTCCTATCCTTCACACTGGAAAATCTTCCTCTTTGGTGACTTTTCGCTTCTAACTTCAGATGTTTCCCACAGTCATTCAGGACCGACCTCCTCTGCCCCCGAGCCAAGCTCAGGCCGTCTTACCAGACCTGCTGGAGGATTACTCCTACAAACAGTCCATCATCAATCTGGTGAAGAACAAAGCCTTCGTCCTGCTGCTCATCAGCTACGGCAAGTCAAACAGAGACATTTCACATGACACTCATTCACCAGAACACTGTCTCATCAACAGATTAGGCTTTACTTTGAGCCGGATCAGGGGTCAGGTATAGACTCCTGCCGACTCAGCAGACGGAGGTTTGAATGAGGCTGAGGTTGAACAGCAGAGTGGCGGAACCCACCTTGCCCTGGTCCAAACGGGCCAAATTTCTGTCTTGGGGGTGCAAACGTGCTGCATTCACTGCTGTCCTTGGCACCTCCCAGGCTCTCCTTTGTCATACATTTGCCTAGCTCTGTAATGTTGCTTTAACCAGCCAGGTTGAGGTGGAGACTGGGGCAACAGGCGATGAGCTCAAATGCTGAAACTTTTTTTTTTCTAAACGGATTTAGACCTTCTGTGATTGGCAGCTCATTTGCATTTTAAGGGGATCATGAATAAGGTTCCCCTTTAGACCTGAAGGACTTTGTCCTGAGGAGGACGCTCACAGAGCTCCTCAGTGCATTAATGAGCTATAAAGAAACAAATTGGAGTAAAGGCTTTAGGTTTTCATGATTTTTGAATTGTGCTAAATCCGACATTGTTAATGGAGGCAGAGGTGCAGTTGAGAACTGAAGAAGCCTCGAGTCTAGAGGAACTTCTAAAGACCAGCTGCCTTGAAAAACCGAATCCTGCTAACATGACCTGGACGACTGAGAATCTCCATTGATCAAAAGCTCTTTGCTCGGTTTTCAGGCATCCTGACAGGAGCCTTCTACTCCGTTTCCACTCTCCTCAACCAGATGATCATGACCTGCTATAAGGTAAGACCATCCATCTTATGCACCCGCTGAATTCCTTTTGGGGTAATGGGGTTACTGGAGCCAACCCAGCTACTGCTGGGCGAAGGTGGGATCTGTTGCGGGGCCACACACACTCACACTGTTATGCACAACTAGGGGCTATTTAGAGTCATTAGTTAACCCAAGACGCATGTTTTTGGACCGTAGGAGGTTCTGAACAGGTACTAAACAGTTTCTGAGCTTTGGCAGCTGTGTGTGTGTAGGGGTGGACAAAGATAGGGAGATGATGACTTTGATGGAATGAATAGTTTAAGGGGGCACACATGCACAAACACATGTAAACACATCGACAGAAAACCTACACACACAAGGGTAAAAATACATATAGACAGATATGCGCAAATATGAGCAAAGATCTGATACGTTTCTCTGATACTTGTCTGCTCACTTCACCAGGATCAGGGCCAGGAACTAAATGCTGGAAGAATCGGTTTGACTCTGGTCATCGCCGGGATGGTTGGCTCCATCCTATGTGGGTTGTGGCTGGACCACACCAAGACGTACAAGTAAACACTCACACACACAGAGACAGAGTCCCAACGACCTGATAAGGAAGTCTGACACTTCATCATCAGTGCTTCTTAACTGCTCCCCCCACTCAATACTTCAGTGTGTCAGCATGTGTGTGTTTCTCTGGAAGTTGACATTGATTAGTACAAATGTCATGTTTGAAGTTTTTCTCTGCCGCAGGTCCACCACCTTGGTTGTGTACCTTCTGTCCTTTGTGAGCATGCTGGTCTTCACGTTCACCTTAAAGGTGGACATCTACCTGGTGTTCTTCACTGCAGGGCTCTTGGGGTATGTTCCTCGTAGTTTTATTGTGTTTGTGCGTACAGCGGTCCCTCAGTTATCACGGGTATCGCATTCTAAAATATAAAATCCACAAAGTAAGATAGATGATTTAAGGCTGTATCTCACTCCACAGTATATCTCAGACAGACATGAACATTCTCACACTGTCCTATCTTGTTTAACTCTCAAAGTTCAAACCCGATAGAAAATTAAGTCCAGGATTATAGAATGAAAACAAAGATGAAAGAGGCTGACAGTCCTGTCTGGTCCCACCCCCACAGAAAGTAATCCTGTCCCATCCCGCTGCTGCTAGGATGACTACCACTCTCATCCCACTTCCATTCAAAATGACTTCTGTTCCTGTGGCGATCCCTAATGGTTTTTCCTTAATATCAGAATCAGAATCAGCTTTATTGGCCGAGTACAGCGCATGTACAGCGAATTTGCCTTTGGTGTCTTGTGCTCTCGTGCAAACTAGAAAAATATGAAAAAAGTTTAAAGGAGTAAGACAGGAGAGGATAAATAATAAAAAGAAAGTGCTATGAGGTAGATATAGGAATATTTAAACATAACTAAGTAAAAAATGCAGCAGTATTTCTGGTGTGACAGTTTCTGTGGTTGTTCAGTGTCCTTGAGTGGTCTGGAGTCAGGAGTTCATTAGAGTGACAGCTTGGGGGAAGAAGCTGTCCTTGTGGCGGGGGGTTTTGGTGCGTATTGTTCTAAAGCGCCGCCCTGACAGGAGGAGGCTGAAAAGGCAGAGTCCAGGATGAGAGGGGTCTGTTACGATCCTGCCAGCCCACTTCCTGACCCTGGACCGGTACAGGTCCTGAATGGAGGGAAGACTGGAACCAATAATCCTCTCAGCAGATCTGATGTTCTCTGCAGTCTGTTCCTGTTGTGTCTGGTAGCTGAACCAAACCAGACCGTGATGGATGAGGTCAGGACAGACTGGATTATTGCAGTGTAGAAGACGGTCAGCAGCTCCTGAGGAAGGTGGAACTTCTTGAGTTGTCGCAGGAAGTACAACCTCTGCTGAGCCTTTTTCCAGGGTGAGTCGGTGTGAGAGATCCACTTAAGGTCCCGTGAGATGGTGGACCCCAGGAACCTGTGTGAGTCTGTTGAGGGGGCAGTGCTGTTGAGAATTGTGAGGGGGGGTTCCTCCTGAAGTCCACTGTCATCTCCACCATTTCAGGTGGATTCAACTAGGAGTGTGACGATAACCGCATCACCGCACGTTTTTTTTGTTGTTGTTTTTTTTAGTTCAGCATATGGTTGTGATTGGAACTATAACAAACACATTAAACACATTCATCTTTGCTGATAATTGACTTTTTCTGCTAGTCCTGTGTTCAGACTTCAAGGGCTTCTGGGGGAAACCTTTTATTACTGCTCTCCTTCACTCCCCGTCTCTCACTGCGCGACACGCGGCTCTCTCCACGCACACATGTGCACTTTCAGAAGCACACACATCCTCATTCTACAGCAGAAGTTTCCGTCTTGCGAGGAAACACGACAAATTTACTGCGTTGTAATTATTAATTTCCATTGTATTCATTTCCATTAAGCTGCATGCGTTCTTGAGTGCACAACACGGCCGCCGGCTGGAGGATTTTGTGTTGGTAGGGGGGGGAGGGGGTATTACTGTTCTCTTTCATTCTGTAACACCAAACATGAACGCCCACATGTTTTGTTTGGGAACTATTTTGTGCAGCGTAACAGGTTACAGGTTACAGTTACAGGTACGTGTCTGTATGGACAGAGGCGGAGCCTCCTGCCCCGCGTTCTTCATGGGTGTCAGGCTCATGGCTCCCAGAAAGGTGACACAGTGTCTGCAGTCTGTTTATTACTGGGCAATATATAATATTGTGAGAAGATGTCTGTACCAGAGAGCACAGGTGAAGGCTCACCTGTGAAGGCTCCAGAGCGGTCCAATGCAGAAGAATCAACACGCCCCCCCAACACACTTGTGTGCGCTCCTTCCTCCTACACACGCAGCGCTGACACACACACGTAGACATTCGGCAACACCTATATAGTCAGTTCATCAGTTAGTTGGTAGTAGTTATTTGTTAATAAAGTATGCTGCGCTGGAATTGTATTTATTTGCGACGCGGCCAGCTGGGAGTTTTTGGGGGGGGAAGGTGGGGCTGCAGTTAACCGCAACACAACAGTGGTCAAAATCGTACACCGTCACAGCTCTAGGTTCAACTCCAGGTGGTTCTGGCTGCACCACAGGACCAGCCGCTCCACCTGTGTGCAGTCTCACCACCGTCACGGATGAGCCCAATGACTGTGGTGTCATCTGCAAACTTCAGGAGTTTCACAGAGGGGGGCTCTTGATCTGCAGTAGAGGGAGAAGAGCAGAGGGGAGGGAACACACCCCTGGGGGGCACCCGTGTTAAGGATCCGGGTGCTGGATGTGAAGCGTCCCAGTTTCACCTGCCGCCTCCTGTGGTGATCCACTGACAGGCGGGGGGAGGCACAGTGAGCTGGGAGCGTTTGTGGTGGAGGAGCTCTGGGACGATGGTGTTAATGCAGAGCTAAAGTCCACAAATAGGCCCCGTGCATACGTGTCTGCAGAGTCAAGGTGGTGCAGGATGTAGTGGAGAGCCATGTTGACTGGAGAGCCTCATGGTCACCATGCAGTCCATTACATCACTGGTCCCCAACCACTGGGCCGCGGACCGGCACCGGGCCGCGGGACACTTGGCACCAGGCCGCGGGAAGTATTTGCTCCGGGACGCACATAAAGAAAAAATAATTTCCATTTTATTGTTTTTTTTTTCCGACAAAAACGTTTTATTTTGAAAAGTGACCGGATTCACTTTGTTACATCTGTCACACTTAACGCACGTCAAAGTCGCGACACCAAACATCAGGTGATAAACCCCACTAAAATTAAACCCAAACAACCAAAATGAGCAAAAAACAAACTTCTTTAGAAAGTTGCTTTGACAAGGGGAAAATTATAATTATTATTGTTATTATCATTACTAAAGAGAAAATACCACCCCCGGTCCACGTTAAATCTGTCTTGCGTTGCACCTCAAATCCCCCCCCCCCGGTCCGCGGTAAACGTGCCTTGCGTTGTACCGGTCCACGGTGACAAAAAGGTTGGGGACCACTGCATTACATGTTCCCATCCTTTTTAAAAGCAGATGATGAGCCAGCTTGTTTAAGTTTTGCATACCAGCACACCATGTCTTCCATAGTTAGACTACCAGTAAATCAAACATAAAACTGCATTTGACTTATTTATTGAACATTTTTTTAATGGACATGTTAACCATTTTCATCCAACATGTTTTTTACATAGTAAATCCAGTTTCTATGTTGCTGTGTAGGAACAAAAAGTCATCCACATTTTCTGGAGCTCTTGTGTGACGATCAGATGTGACAACAAAACTTCACATCTGAGGTCAGTTTCTGTTGGATGAACAAAGAGATGCTTGGCTGATTCGTTCCTGAATTTGCTTTGCAAGTGTCTTTTCAGGAATTCCAAAATGACTGGTGTACTCTACTATGATGAGACTTGTTCTACAAGCCTCGTATGACGTGGAATCACCGTCGCACTTAACAATATATCCAACTTTCCTACAAGCTCCTTGAACTTCATAGAAATGTCTTTGTTAGTTCTTACTTTTTGCTGGATGTCAATTTTTTCCTGCATCAAACTAGCCGTGGATGGCGTTCCCTCCATTGCTGCACTTAAAATTATGGCGAGAGAAACCGTGAATAAAAGCACTGGGGTCCTCTGGGTAATGTAGATTTTTAATGGCTAAAATTGTTGGCATATTGCCAGAAAACTACAAAAAGGCTTTGTCTTCACTGTTTTGTTGTCTGTCTGGCTATTTTAACCTGTAGCGTCCCAATTCTGTGATTAGTGAAGTGGATGACTACCATCCCACAGGAACCCGTGACCCATGGGATTCCCCAAAACATGTTAGTCTCTAATACACAGTAAAGTTCTGTTTTATATGTTATTTTTCTAACTAGTAAAAAATTATGAACGGTAAAGGTTGGTTCTCCGCCCAACCTCCTGAAGATCTCCTTCAGGAGCTTTTTCCATCCAAGTTCAACTGGAGGATTTTAGGGCAGCATTTCTGCAGACACTCTTACCTGAACATGAGCTGAACAGTGTTTTATTTTTCCATTCAAAGGCTGTGGGTGGATGTCGGTTGTTCGAACAAAAACTGGACTAACAGGTTCTGGGCCTGTTCTGCTCCAGTATAAAAGCTGTGGCATGAAGCGTGTGGTTTTCTTATAAATCAGGAGCTCACAAATGGGAGATGTAAAGGAAAAAAAACGGACACATTCTATTTTGATCAAGGCCCAGAGTGCTTTAGAGTCACAGTCCCATTCCCCCACTCGTACACTGATGAGATAAAGATACCGTATTGGTCCCAGCTTGGGAACTTGGGTGGTCCACTGCTGAACGCTGGCGCCAACCTATACCCATCAGATTCAGCGTCTTCTCAATGAAACTTTGACACAAAGGCGGGGGCCGATACCAAAAACCTCCGTCCTATCAGAGGTTGACCGCTCTGTACCACAAAACTGACATCAGAAAAATGTTCGTGTGCTTCAGCTTCTTCATGACGGGATACTTACCACTCGGCTTTGAGTTTGGAGTAGAGATCACTTACCCAGAGTCTGAGGGAACGTCTTCTGGCCTCCTCAATGCTTTTGCTCAGGTACGTGTCTCACCTGCAGAAGATCTTGTAATTTTGTCTGAAACGATTCTGAACTTTGTAAAAAGAGATGTCTCCTAAGGAGCCAAGAGATGTGTTTCAGATAAGCTGTAAATGTCTCCTGTGTGTGTGTTTATTTGCAGATCTTTGGGATCCTATTCACTCTCATTCAGGGCAAACTGACCACAGTCTATGATCCACTCACTGGAAATCTCTTCCTGTGCGCCTGGATCTTTGGGGGAGCTATTCTCAGTGGTGAGCTGTGTGTGTGTGTGTGTGTGTACACATGTGTGTGCCTGTCACAGTAAATGCTAAAGCTGCCGCCTGCCTTCCTATTCCAGCTTTAATCAAGTCGGAGCTGAAGAGACACAGCGTGAACGTGGGAGCTGGCGGAGCTGTGAGCAGCCAGCTGCAGCTGGTGAGTCTGCAGAGAAAGGGCCTCTTTAGCTGCTTTCTGTCTTCAGCAGGAACCCTGAAAGGTCAATCTGTGCCGTGGAGGCGTTCATGTCTCTGTGTGAGCCCTCCCTGACAGAGGGATTTATCACTCAATAAACTGAACTTTTTCTGAGTCTCAATGACTAGTTCAAAGAATCCTAAACATTTTTTCTTGTAATCATCAAAACACTTTTCCAAAAAACAAACAAAATTCTCAGAAATTAAAAAAATGTGTTCAGTGCCTACATACACTATCTAGAGTGCAGGAATGGGTTTTAACTCATGGCGCATTATTCAGATAACTTGATTTAGGTCTGATCTAGTGCTGGTTCTGTTCTTGGTCTAGTTTGGAGTTTATCCTGATTTGATCAAGGTTAGTCTTGGCCTGATCCCTATCTGGTCCAGTGCTGGTTGTAGTCTGGTCAAGAGCTGATCTTAGTCAGATCCAAAGCCAGTTTCTGGTAATGGTCCTGCTTTAGCAGGTTTGAAGGTTCATCTGAGCTCTGGTTTGGACCAAACAACAGGGCCCTGTGGTCTCCTGAGGTCAGGTTCTGCTCATTACTTTATGAGAAACTGTGCTCATTTCTTCCAACAGCCCCCTCCTGAAGAAATCAAGACCAGGACAGTCCTCCTGGAGCCATCTGTCAGCTTTTCCTGTGAAACCTCGCTGTGATCTGTGGGGGGCGGAGCTTTCCGGGAAACGGCACAAGCAAACAATCTGGGGCGCCCTTTTTGTGTGATCACCTGGACAACCGGAGGCTCATCTGAGTCTGGGTCGGATCCCTACAGGGTGATCACACGCTCACATGTCCCCCTTCATCTCTGCTGAGGAAGACAATGGGCTCAGGAGACCCCTGGGGGGGGCAAAATGATCTGAAGCATAATAAGACGATCACATGACCAGTGTGGTGTGATCTTTGGAATTTTTCTTAGCTGTTCCTGTTAAATGCAGTTTTATGTCTGAGCTGCAGATCTTCAGCTGCACCTGAGAGTCTGGGCGCTGGACGCTGGACGCTGGACGCCATCCTGCACAAAGATCTCCATGACAAAACCTGGAGCATGAACAGAAACACGGTTGTTTTTATCAAAACCTGTTCTTCATGGACCAAACACAATGTGAAGTAGTTTGGCTCACAAAGATGCACAAGTTAGGTCTTTTTGTTGAAACAGTCGGGCTCTGAGGGACTTCCAGTTTTAAGGCCGTGTCACGCAGCCACTACTTCCATTTTGCTTATTGTCCACATATGACAATTCTTGATGATGATCTACGTCATTCATAAGTGTTTCTTGCGTTTGTCGTTCATCAATGTGCGCAGATGTCCGTCGAACATGTTGGCTGATGCGTCTTTACGTGAGCTCTGTTTTGCACGGTTCCAAATTTTTGGTTGGTTGAGGATTACAGTTTATACAGATTTTATGCGCAGTCATTACACACATCCTACGCGATTGTGCGTGATTTTTGCGAGACGCATAGGCAAATTTGTGGCTTTCCACAACTGTTCCACGTATGTCTCACGTACTTTTAATGCATGTACCATCGATGTATAACTTTTATATCACGTGCACATAACACGTTAAAATGACGTAATTGACACACCAAATAATTACAAATAGACAGCACAATAATCATGCACAATTCGAGTATAGTGTGGCTTTTACGTTGGTTTACGTGTTCTTTGCGTGGTTTAGGACCAATTTTCATCTGTGCAATATGCGCAAAATGTAAGTAGTGGCTATATGACATCATGTCATCTTTACATCTTCATGCTGATAATTATGTTTGACATGTTTGCGTGTTTCACTGAGATGCTGCCAGAGCTCATCCCAAAGACTCGGTTTGACTCGAACTCCACTGACCCGGCTCAGAACCGCCCCGGTCAGCATCCTGCGGTTATGTCCTGTGGATTCTGAAAGACTACCTTTGCTTCTCTAGGATCCTTCCAAAACAAGCTTGTTCTGTGGGGAAGAAAGCAGCATGTCTGCCCACGTGAAGTCAGACGAGCTTCAGGGTCTCCTGGAAACGGCTGCTGAGGAGCAGGAGTTGAATTCCAAACGGCTGTCATCTCTGTCTGAAAAGTGATGCTTTGCTTTTTTTTCTTTCCACTTTGCTGTGACTGTTCTGGTGCCAGATGTTTGAGCGTAGCTGTTAGAGCCAGTTGATTTCCAGATAAACAACGAAATTCCAGGATTCCCAAACTCCTCAAGGGGTGTGAACGCACCTCTGTGACCAAATAAATGACCTCAGATCAACCAAGAACTTTGTGTGCCTAATGTTGCCTTAATTTGTGACATTGCCTCAGATTATTCAGTAATTTAACCCCTTCATGGCTGACTTTATTTCAATGATATGAAAAGATGTTCTTCAGTGTCTTTTTCATCCAAGCTGATGCTTAATTAAGTGGAATCCTGGTTTTAATTGTACATTGTGAATTAGGGAGATATGGCATCATAAAGGGGTTAACAGCTAACATTTACTCAAAAACCTCTGTTGTTCTGAGTTTTCTATTTCACACCTCACATTATAACTACATCTGAAGTTCTGAAGGTTCAATTGGAGAAAAACAAATGAATCCCTGAGGGTAAATCAGATGTTATATGAAGTCCTCTTATCACATCCTGCAGAGGTTCATCACAGTTGTGAGGAGGATCTCCTGCAGAAGAGCAATCCTCTGACTGAAGACACTTGAGTTAGCGTGTTATGAAGATGATGCTTGAGGTTTTCCACCGCGGTTTCAATCTAATGAAGGCTCCTTCTTTGGATGATCAGCTCTAGAGGCTCCAGAGCAGCATCCAGAACAGAGCCAGACCTCCTCATCACTTTGTTCAGCCTCTTTAAGTGGTTGATGCTGCTGTCTCAACAGGTGACCGCAGAGAACAATCCGCTTTGTCACTTCTTTGAAACAGCATCACTGTTGGGTCTCCAGTCCAGCCTCTCATCCAGGTTAACACCATGGTGCTCTTACTCCTGCACCACCTCCACTTTCTTCTCCATGATGGAAACAGTGTTGGACATCCTGCTGCACCTCCCTCCCACTGTTATGATGACGCTTCCTCCAGTTTTTCTGGTGCACCTCCATGTTGTTTCTGATCTTTAACTTTTCCTGAATGCTTTAGAATGATTCCCAGTCTCCCCAAAAATGAACTTTTTTCTGAAACCATTGTTTTTAGCCACTGCTGATCCACAGTTTCTTGTAGGGGAAGCTCCTCGCTGCACTGCTAGGGGGGATGCTGTCCACATAAAAGCTTAGTCAGCTTTTATGTCAGTCAGGCACAGAGCGCTTCCCAGTCTGAATCTTCAGAACATCCTGGAAGAGTTTCTGCAGCTTCCTGAGAGCTCCTCCTCACAGTTTGCCTCTGAATGATGGGTTTTCACTCAGAGCAGAGAAAGACTAGATTGGGACCCCTCTTTCCGACATCAGGTTATGAAGAGAAGTGGTTAGCAAAAACCAGGTCCTCATTCGATTTTCACTGGTAGAGAAACCGTTGAAATGGATGAAGTCTAGAAAGGTAAGACGTAGTTTAAAGCTCCATGTTGGAGTAGCTTGGCAACAGCTGAGCCAACAAGGTCACCTGCAGAGTGCAGATGCCTCTGCTGCTTTTCCCTGCTTTGTCACTGAAGTTCTGTTTGTTGGACTCAAAAGCTTGGCTCTCTTGTACCTTTGAATTTTTCAGTGTGATGCAGCCTAGTGATGGGAAGATCGGAACAGTCTTCCAGAAAAAGGGAAATGTGTGAATTGTTTGATCTTGTTTTACTCTGTTAAACTTAGTAAGAGTTTAACTAAGTGTAACAAGGAGTCTACTGCAATATCTCAGGTGCATACCAGGCTGCAGCAGCTCCTCCCCTGGGCATGTCGGATCACATCTCTGTGGAGCTAACCCCCACATACAGACCTCTGATCTGCAGGACCAAACAACCACCAAAACAGTTCAGGTATGGACAGAAGAGGCTTCCTCAGCACTACAGGACTCTTTTGATCTCACTGACTGGGAGGTGTTTAAAGAGGGCTCAGACCCTGTGGCCTACACAGCATCTGTCCTGAGCTATGTGCAGTTCTGCACTGAAGCTGTTCAGCCCTCAAAGTTCATCAAAGTGTATGCAAACCAGAAACTGTGGTTTGATGGCACAATGCGCTCTCTGCTCAAAGCTCGGGATACGGCCTAAAGGTCAGGAGAGAGGCTGGCCTACAGCAGGGCCCGGACAGAGCTGAGGAAGGGCATCAACCAGGCCAATGCAGGTTCAGACAACGCATAGAGGAGCACTTTGCTACCAACAACCCGCGGGAGATGTGGAGAGGCATTAGAAACATTCTTTTTGCACGCCTTGACACGCCCAGCAGCAGCGACACTGGTCATCTTTTACAGCTACATCAGGTGAGCTCCACCCTGAGAAGGATTGACACCAGCCTCAGGACCAGATAAGGTGTCAGGTCGGGTTCTGAAGCTGTGTGCACATCAGCAGGCTGGAGTTTTTCTGGACATCTTCAATCCCTGCACCTCACCGCAGTTCCCGTAAGCCTCAAGTCCTCCATCATTGTGCCTGTGCTGAAAAAATTATCTGTCTCTTGCCTCAATGATTACAGGCCGGTCGCTCTGACACCGGTGATCATGAAGGGCTTTGAGAGGATCTTCCTGAACCACATCAAGGACATCATCCCTGCTACTCTGGACAGACATCAGTTCGTCTACAGGGAGAACCGATCAACAGGAGATGGAGTCTGATTAGCCCTGTCCTACCTAGAACATACTAACACCTACGTCAGGATGCTGTTTGTAGACTTTAGATTAGCCTTTAACACTGATCCTTGACAAGCTGATGCTGAGACTTCACAACCTGGTACTGCGGGCCTCTCTTTGCTTCTGGATCAGGGACTTAAGGGACTGGACTCATCTCAACTACTGGAAACTTCTACAGAGCCAAAAAAGTATTTAAATGTATCTTTTTGATAAACCATCAACGTTTTGATCTTCAGAAGACAGTGGACTCATAAATAATAGTCGCAAAATGCAAATTTTAATGAGTTTTTTACTTCGTGTAATTGATGACATCATATTCGCCGTTAAAAAAAAAAAGTAGTGAGCATGGTTCCGACGTGCTTTTAAAATTCGGTTAGGGCGGGAATTCAGACACAACCTGAGATTATTTTAATTGACTAAATCTAAACAAAAAAACAGAAACTACATGGAACAAAACTGTTTCTGTAAATTAAAAAAGAAAGAAATACTTAGGGTTTGGAAAAAATAAAAATGTTACAAAATTTTCTAAAATAAAAACAGAACTGCAGTTTTTAAAAAATTAATGGAAAAATACAAAGCTTTATTAACTTTGTGCAACACAGATGCAATTTAAATGGTTATAAAAAATAACTGTATAGATCACAGAGACAACAAAAACAACTGGAGTGAGGTTTCACCTGCCAACCTCTGCAAATTTGTTGATGAGGAGGAAAGTGACCAAAAAACTCAATTAGAATTTAGTCCTTTCACTAAAAAGTTGGACCAAACACGTACAGAGTGCTCTGGGTCTTCACCATTAAAGACAAAGACCCATAAAATCCATTCAGTTATCGCAACCTCATTTGTCTGTTTGTCGTTTTTTCTATCCTATAATTTTATGTATCTATCTTAATTGTTTTTTATTTATAATTTTTTACTATGTCTTTATGTTTACCCTGACACTAAATTTAGAAAGGATAGTCATAATTTAAGGTATTGACGTGAGAGGGTCTGAAGTGTACAAAAGCAGATCGTCTGCGTATAAAGACACTGTATGCTCTGTGTTTCCTCTCATAATCCCCTTATAGGTGCTGGAGGAACGTAAGGATAAGGCGAGGGGTTCAATGACCAAAGAAAATAAAAGGGGAGATAAAGGGCAGCCCTGTCTTGTTGAACGTTGGAGAGAAAAAGGACTTGAGCAAATGTTGTTTGTTTGTACTGATGCCTTGGGATCGGCATAAAGTAACTTTATTAAAGAGATATAATTAGGTCCAAAGCCAAACCTAGACAGGGTTGAAAAGAGAAAATCCCATTCAACCCTGTCAAATGCTTTTTCTGCATCCAATGAGAGTCGCACCTCCAGCGCTTCATTTTTAGGGTTACGGGTGTAAAAAATATGAAACAACCTTCTGATGTTAAAAAGCATTTGTCTATCCTTAATAAATCCTGTTTGGTCTGGAGACACAACAGTTGGAAGAATGCTTTCTAAACGCCTAGCTAATATTTTAGCTAGTATTTTATTGTCTACATTTAAAAGGCTAATTGGTCTGTAAGATCCCGGTTCGGTCGGGTCTTTGCCAACTCTATGGATTAATGAGATGTTAGCATCGTATAAAGTTGGTGGTAAATGTCCTGTTGATAAAGCTTCATTATAGACCTGCAGCAACAGTGGGGCAAGCTGATCATTGAACATTTTGTAAAACTCTGCACTATACCCATCAGGACCAGAGCATTTGGAACTTTGCATACTGTGAATTGCACATTTTATTTCTTCTTTTGTAATTTGTTCGTCTAATAACTTTTTATTTTCTAAGCTGATTGTGGGCATATGAATATTTGCAAAAAAGTTGTCTATTACAATTGGGTCTTTTTTAGATTCTGAGGAGTAAAGTTTGGAGTAAAAACGCTTAAACACATCGTTAATTACTTTTGGGTCTGTGGTGATACAGACATACACGCCCCCAATCCACAACAACACAAGCAAAGAAATAAATGCTTCCAGCCTGTTCCATAGCAACGGTGTCCCACTTCCTTAGTTACCTTTTGCCTCCGGACCGGGAATAACAGCGGTTTCTGACTACGGTCTGAAGCCTGAGGCTGAAAGGTAACACGCTGACAGCAAAATCAGCACAAAAGCACCTTAATAAGTCATGTGATCTCAGTTGGTGGTCTCCTGAGTTGACGTCACTGACATACGACTCGCATTTACTGGGGAATATCCAATTTGTCTTTTTACATGTCACACGCAAATGCACATATCCGATTCGTATCCGATTTATTTCCACATATGAGAGAGGCCTGAATCCGATCTGAGAAAATCGGAATCCATGTGCTTTTGTCCTGCTAACACGTTCACCGGTCATATCCGATCTGTGCCACATGAGAGGAAAAAATCGGAATTGGGTCACTTGAACCATGCAGTGAAAATGCGGCCTTAGTGTTTCCTATAGTGCAGATCTTTTGATTTCCGGTTTGTCGTTTATATAAAAAAATATCTTCATTTCTTTTTTAACATCTGTTACAATTTTGCGGACTACCAAAAGTGTATTATTAAATCTCCACTTCTTGTTTATTGGGTTCTGATCTATTGCTATTTGAAGAGTTACTGGGCTGTGATCAGATATTATGATCGCTCCGTAGTCACGTTACCTTTTGTAACCTAAAGTTATCTTCCTTTATAAATTGTGTCTGACAATTTTATTTGTATTTTTTATTAAGAGATTTTCACACGGTCCATAATCTTTTCTGAATTTATAGTATTATTTTACAGAATTATTAATAATTGTTAGATGCTCTTTTTTTTTTTTTAAACTTGTCCTGTCCAACAGCTGGGCAGACAGATGAGAGCTGAGGGCCTCTTGTGTTGGACATATTTTACTTTAACAACAGGGGTTATGAATGCTATGATACACCAGAGGAATGTCTGAATAAACCCCTTTTGGAATCCAGGACAAACTTTATTCATTTCAATCATATTTGAAAATCTTTACATCTTTACAATCTTTTATCTGTTACAAACATACCTGCCAAAAAATGTCCACATGTCAACATGAACACAATACAAATATTGTACACACACATACTTATGCATTCAAACCAACTAGTGTGAAATATTTCATTCAGAACCTTCCAAGGCCACACAGCAGCAGAAAGAGAACAACCACCCCCCAGAGCCAGAGAGCAGGAAGGCATGGGGGGAAAGAGAGTGCAGCTCCAGCACAACCAGGAGACCAGACCCCCCGCTGCGCAGGGAGGGCCCAACGCCGGATCCCAGAAGGGCACCCACAGCCCTAGACGAGCACCTCATCACCACCCAGGAGTTCTGGGCATCCCCCCACCCCAACCCCAGGTATGAGCCAGGACCCCCCAAGGGAGACCTGCCCCACGCCCCAGGCAGCCACCCACCCGGCCCACGGTTGGTCCAGGAAGAAGCAAGGCAGGGGCCAGCCGCCCCTGCCCAGAAGGGGGGCCCCCAGGAGAAGAGGGGGTCCACAATGGGTGTTGTAAAATGGCCCCACCAGGCTCGCTCACAGTTGGAAATTTGGCGAGGCCCAGCGCTCAGGGGCAAGGACCAGAACCCCCACCACAGGAACACGGACACCTCCGGCTCAGGTGTGATGTGATCCCCGGCTCTTGGTCTGCCAGAAAGCTCAGGGATCCCCTTCCCTGCCTGGAGAGAGGACCACCGGGCCCAGGACGCCAGCACCCAGGGGACACGGCCGCCGTTGCCAAGGGCCCAGTACCCCCCACCAGGGATGGGGTAGGGGACAAATTGTCCAAGGTCCCACCTTCCTTGCGTAATGCATGTGTTTGTGTTTGTGAGGGTGTGTGTGTGCATGTGTGTGTGTTTATGTTGGAATGTATATTTTGAGGGGTGAAGGGTGTGTGTACTAAGGGGGTCCAGTTAAAATTGGTGGGTGCGGCACTGAGGGGACATCTCCTGATTACTCACAGTGATGTCCAAGCACCCCCCCACCCCCACCAAGGGCCCTACATGTCTATGGTGCAAATAAAACCGAGAGAGGAGGGGCCCATTCCATATGGCAACCATGGGAGGGGAACCACTGCCAACTAGCTCCTCCCCCCAAGGTGCATACAGGCAAAACCCCCCAACCCCTCACCCTAATGTGAGAATATATGAGAAAGGGGGTAAGTCGGTGACAGCTGGAAAACTGTCCCCTGGTGGTTAAACAGCCGTCCCCCAGTCCTCCCAAGCAAAGGGGCCAGGTCCCCTTAGCCCAGGGGTCCCATCCCCCGAGGCACCGACACCCCAGGCCCCACACAGAGAGAAAATTGTTAGATGCTCTTGGTAAATTACATCTGAGCAAAAGGGGCCGTTGGTTGAGTGTCCTCAGCCCCCCTTCTGCACGTGCCTGCGGCCTTACAGGACTTCTCCACGTTTCACCATTAACAGTCAAACAAGCTTGCAGCATCTCTCCCTTTTTATTCATTAATAGATGCTGAACTTATGGGCGTTCTTACAAAAAACTCAAAAATACTAAAATTAGGAATATTTGATGAAGAAAAATAGTAATTAGTCAGGCTCCCAACATTCTTGAATTAATTATCAGATATTCCAAAGCATCTGCAAAAATATGAATTATCAAAACTGATCTCACATACCTTACAATATTCACATCAAATCTTCAGTAAAATATATTGGAATTCATATAACTAAAGATGTCAAACTTGGAGAATCACCTAATATCGTAAACAAAATCCTAATCTTAGTTAAAGAAATGGCTCCGAAGAGAATTAAAACTTTTTGGTAAAATTTATCAAACCACAATAGATTTACAAGCTTGATTATATATATCCAGCATATTCAATGCAAACATCGCGAAAAAATATATCAAAGCTATAAATCAAATTAACTTTAATTTTATCGGGAAAAAGCAGAGATGTTAAAAGACTTTTATTACTTTTATTAAAGACTTTTTAAATTATTTTTAAGTATCAAAGTAATATCTGGTAATATCGGGTTATTAAAGAAAAAAAGGAAATGATTCAATTTGTCCTCCAAAGTGATTTTTGTGGGAACAAACCGCGGTGTTGCAGCAGAGGTGGCTGTACCGACAGGTCTCTGAAGTGTAGCACTGCCCTGAGGAGAAGTCTGTTTACAATGACATAACCGTTAACCCTTCTGCTATCCTATGACCCCCCCCCCTTCCATTGACGTGTTCTCCCTACCATGACAAAGGTGGATAAAGGTGGAGAGGATTGCATGTAATCCATGGACACCAGTGAAGATCACAAATCATTGAAGAACAAAGGTTCAGTGCTCTGTCTAGTGGGTCTAGATGACCCCACTCCCAATGTTAACGTGTCTAGGATAGAACAAGGGTTAGCTGCCTGAACATGTCTCAAATCAGTAAAGCGCAAGAACATGTTGGACAACAAATCTGGCAAGAATCAGTTTCCAGCTTTTATTTTGGTAGTCCATTTCTGCTTAGCACGTTTATTTGCATATTCAGTGAAATTGACATAAAACGAGTTCAGCTCCATTTCACCAGCGAAGCTAAGTGGCAGTTAGTGCTGAGCTCCTTCACTATGGCCAAGAAAGTGTTGATTGTGTTTGCCCACCAGAGCTCTGGATCCTTCAATGCTGCAGCCAAAAGTGCTGCTGTGGAGGTTCTGACAGCTCAGGGCTGCACAGTAGAGGTTTCTGACCTATATGCTATGAATTTTAAAGCTGCTGCCACTGCTGAGGACATCAAAGGGGACGTCAAGGATGCTGAACACTTCCGGTATCAGGAGGAGACCAGGCTGGCATGGGAGGAGGGCAGGCTGGCAGAAGACATCACCGCAGAGCAAACTAAACTCTCTGAGGCAGACCTGGTTATCTTTCAGTTCCCCATGTTCTGGTTCAGTGTTCCTGCCATCATGAAGGGCTGGATCGACCGCGTGCTAACATGTGGCTTTGCCTTCACTAAAGAGAAGCGTTACAGCCAGGGACTCCTGAAGGAGAAGAAAGCCATTCTGTCCTTCACCACTGGCTCTCTTGAATCCATGTTCAGCTCCACTGGCATCAATGGAGACATGAACATCACTCTGTGGCCAATCCAGAATGGTATCCTGCATTACTGTGGCTTCCAGGTCCTGCCTCCTCAGGTCTTCTGGGCTCCTACTTGTGCGTCTCCTGAAGCTCGTACGGCCATGTTGGAGGGCTGGCGCTCCCGACTGCAGGGCCTGTTGGAAGAGAAGCCGCTGTCCTTCATCTCCTTGGACTGCTTTGACCCAAAGGCTTTCCAGTTGACTCCTGATGTTCAGGAGAAACATGCCAGCCAGGAGTTTGGTCTGACGGTGGGCATCCACCTGGGCAAACCTCTGCCACCCCACAACCAGATGGAGGCTGGATGCTGAAGATGTAGCTGTAAACTTTCACTATAAAATAAATGGGTTTTTCATTGAAAAAATAAAATAAAATAAATGACAAAACATTTAGCTCCACAATAAACATTTCGTTAAAAAGCATAAACATTTCATTTGGACTTAAATATTTATTTAACAAATACATAGATATTTACTTGTTAAATATTTATTTAACAAGTAAATGTTTAGTTATGAAGCTTAAATGTTTAGTTTAGGAAAAAAAATTAGGTCAGATCTAAATATTGGACTTTATAAATTTAGTTTGTAGACTAAATATATAATTATAAAACATATTTAACTTTAAATTAATTATATAGCTTGCTAACTAACTATTTAGCTAGTAAATGTAACATTTATAAATGCATGAATCAAAAGGTGAAAATATGCAGCTGTTTTTTTCTTCTAAAACTGGCTAAATAACCAAAAATGCTGCTGTTAATATTTGACAGTCACTTTACAAACGGCACCCCACACCATCATGGGTTTACATTTAACCAATCAACTCTGTCCAACCTGACCTTAAAAAACTCCAATTATTAAAACTATTAGTCAGCAGTTTTGTGATGCAGATGTTATACAACTCTGAAAACAAATGACCTTTGATACCCTTTACGCTCCAAGGCAAAAGAAAATCATTTTAAAATTCTTACCAATATTGTTCTATCCAAAGAATTGCTAAAATAAAGATTCAATCTGGATGATAACCATTGTATTTTCTGAGACTGAAATAGCAGATCAATTATTCTTTTATTGGATTTATTCTTAAACCTTCTGGGAAGACCAACAAAACTGGTTCTCAACCACACACTCTAGAGGACACCATATTTATATGTTCAAATATCTGAAGATGACTGATAAACAAAGCCCCCCTCCCCCATTTATCTGACTTATTGTTTCTTTTTTTCCAATACAAAAAGATTTCCTCAAATTTCGCTATTTTTCTGTTATTGTTATTATGTCACTGTGTATCCTCAATCATATGGTTCTTTGCTCACATCTGCTGTGACTTATCAGTGGCTGGAGCACCTATTGTTTGTTTGTTTGTTTGTTTGTTTGTTTGTTGCTGTTTTGAAGGATAGTAATTGTATGCCTTGATGTTTTGGGTAGCTAAGTTTTTTTAAATATTCGTATCATTGAATAAAAACAGATTCCTCCGTGATCCACTTCCTTCAGATTCCTCACATCTGTCAGCACAGGTGAGCGTGATTGGCCATCCTGATTGGTTAGTTGTGCGCCTGCGCCACAGAAGTATAAAGATGTCTTCAAGGTGTTATTTCAGGCCGCAGCTTCTCGCGATGCTGCCCACGCGCTCCCCACTCATACACGTGCAGTGCGTTCGGCTGAACAAGGAAGCCACGGTAACGAACGGGTGACGTCACATCACTGGGTGTTTGAGTCTACGTTGACGCACGTGTTTCCGTCCAGCCTCCGAACCGGGATAGCAGACTTCCGGCGTCAGGACTAATGAGGAGGCCTGGGAGCGCGTGGGAGGTGAGGGCGCATGCGTAGAACGTGGCTGAAAACGCAGGGGATGCTGCAGGCTCAGTCAACACAGAGGGCATACTTACAGCTCAGGAGTTCAGAGCTGGACTCTGAAAGCTGTTGATGGACTGTGGGGGAAATGCTGCAAATCACTTATGTCCACTGGATCTATGCAGTTTTTGTTAAATACAGTTATTAATTAATATTTTTCAAAGATTAACTTTGACCTGAAGTAACTTCCCAAACTATGCTCTAAAATGTTTCCAGTGAGAATACACAAAACTAAAACAAACGCAGAGAACAAGAAGATTAAGTCAAATTCCTAAAAGTTAGATTTTAAAAGCCCTTTTTTATTTATTTAAATGCTGTCCACTGAGGTAGTCCTCAGACGCCAGGCTGCCAGCATCCCTGAGCTCTTCAGCTCTTAACAGTTCATTTTTTTTGGAA
Organism: Oryzias curvinotus; assembly: GCA_023969325.1. NCBI lineage: Eukaryota > Metazoa > Chordata > Actinopteri > Beloniformes > Adrianichthyidae > Oryzias > Oryzias curvinotus. The sequence continues at coordinate 25,295,510 of CM043729.1, forward strand.
CCAGAACACTAAAAACCGTAAAACAGAGGAGGAGCCGCTGCTCAAGGAGAATCCTCGCCGCTTCGTCATCTTCCCCATCCAGTACCACGACATTTGGCAAATGTACAAGAAGGCTGAGGCGTCTTTCTGGACGGCAGAGGAGGCGAGTGTTCTGCTGCTTTAGACATCCTTCAGTGTTTGTGGATCTTCTGAACACCTTCTGTCTGTTCAGGTGGATCTGTCTAAAGATCTGCAGCACTGGGAGACTTTAAAGGATGAGGAACGCTTCTTCATCTCCCATGTACTGGCCTTCTTTGCAGCCAGTGATGGAATAGTTAACGAGAACCTGGTGAGAAGCTGCTGCTGGTTGATGCTTGCTTGTGCTTTAGTCAGCTGGAGATCTCAGTTCTCTTTTTGACCACCAGGTGGAGCGGTTCACACAGGAAGTTCAGGTGACGGAGGCCAGGTGTTTTTATGGTTTCCAGATAGCCATGGAGAATATTCATTCTGAGATGTACAGCCTCCTGATCGATACCTACATCAAGGATCCAAAGGAGAGGTAAGCTGCAGCATTGGTCTGAATTCTCTGCATCTGCCGTGACAACATGCCCACCTCCCCTTCACCTCCTCAGAGAATACCTGTTTAACGCCATTGAGACTCTGCCGTGCGTGAAGAGGAAGGCAGACTGGGCCCTGAACTGGATTGGAAACAAGCAGGCCGCCTACGGTGAGCCGTCTACCTGCGTGCTGGTGCCGCCCCACACCCTGGCTGGTACTGACTGTGTTTGTGGACATTCAGGGGAGCGGGTGGTGGCCTTTGCAGCGGTGGAGGGGATCTTCTTCTCTGGTTCCTTTGCTGCCATCTTCTGGCTGAAGAAGAGGGGCCTGATGCCCGGCCTGACCTTCAGTAATGAGCTCATCAGCAGAGACGAGGTGAGTGCTGCTGTGCTCAGACGGGAACTGCAGGCCGCAATGCCGTCACCGTTGCTGTAATGGCTCTGTGCTGCGTTCAGGGACTCCACTGCGACTTTGCCTGCCTGATGTTCAAACACCTGGTGAACAAGCCCTCCTCAGAAACCGTCACGGAGATCATCAGGAACGCTGTTGAGATCGAGCAGGTTAGACCGGCGGCGTCTCTGTCGTCCTGCCCCCCGTCCCTTCAGCTCAGCTGATCAACCGTCTGCTCTGCAGGAGTTCCTGACCGAGGCTCTGCCCGTCAAGCTGATCGGGATGAACTGCGAGCTGATGAAGCAGTACATCGAATTTGTAGCAGACAGGCTGCTGCTGGAGCTGGGCTTCTCCAAGGTAAGGGGGGGCGTGGGGCTGGGGGGCAGGATCCCTGCAGGCATGATGAGAGGCGCAGGGGTACGGACCTCAGCCACTCATGGGGGCTGAGCGCTGCTGCACAGGCTGGCAGGAACATGTGGTTCACTGTCAGACTGGAAGCAGCGCGACACAGACGCCACACTGACCTGCATCCGCCGCCGCCGCCGCAGGCCTTCCTGCAGCGGGACACGAGCCGGACCTCTGACCCTCCCGTCTGTTCACAGATCTACAGAGCAGAGAACCCCTTTGACTTCATGGAGAACATCTCTCTGGAAGGAAAGACCAACTTCTTTGAGAAGCGAGTAGGAGAGTACCAGAGGATGGGGGTCATGGCGGGCGCCACGGACAACACCTTCAGGCTGGATGCTGACTTCTGAGCCTGCAGGGATCAGGAAGTGCAGTCAGGCCACAGTGTGCTGGGATGTGCAGCTTTAGAGTCTTAAACAAAAATATCTGCTCTTAGAATATTTTCCTTTTATTCTTTTAACTTCCATTTGTAATAAAGAATTCAATGGTTTTTATCATTTGTAATGGTTGGGTTGTGGCTCTTTCAGGCTTCATTTAGTCCCCTAATGCTAAAGGAATTTTTAGATGACTTTTTGAATTGATGATTCATTTGTTTCATCCCTCAGACTGAAGCTGTTTGGATGAGTGACATGCAAGTCTAAACGTCTTCTGGATGAATGAGACTGTTCTGAGAGAACAGTCTCATAGTTTATTTAAATGGCTGAAGGCAACTGTTGCTGCTGGAGGATCAGCAGTAATGGAATGAAGTGTTTTACACATGAACCAAACTGTTAGCACTGTTTTGACACAATGCTCCCTCTATTGACCTGCAGAAATGCTGAAATCATTGCAGGGAAATGAGAATTAGTTTTTCCTAAGCTTTTAATAATAAACAGTAAAACATTTTTTTTTTCTCCCCGAGTGCTTTTCCTCTTCTGAAAATGTCTCTTCATTTGTTCTAACAGATGCATTTGGACTGAATATATAATTTTTATCCATATGAGTTTCCAAACCAAAATTTATGCAAAACAGAATTTTTTTTTTTTTTCAATTCACCCTTTTGCCTGCTTTTTCAGGATCTAATGACATTATGGTTTTCAGATTTTAATAGAGGCAAACTCTTAAGTCTACGAGCATTTTCAGTTGAATGCCTTAAATCCATTTTGATCAGAGTGAATTGTGGGGACTCTCCTAGCAGTGCTTTACATATTTTTAGGTGCAGAAAACACCCCCAGGGCATGATGCTTCCACCCCCGTGCTTCACTGTAGGTATGGTGTTCTTGGGATGATGCTCCTCCTCCTTCCTCCTCCTCTAAACACGCCGAATGGAGTTAAGACAGAAAAGTTCTATTTTGGTCTCATCTGACCACCAGACTTTCTCCCATGACTCCTCTGGATCATCAAGATGTTCATTGGCAAACTTCAGACGGGCCTTGACATGGGCTGACTTCAGCGGGGGAACCTTCCGTGCGATACATGATTTTAAACCAGGACGTTTTAATGGATTACTTATAGTAGCCTTGGAAACGGTGGTCCCAGCTCTACAGCTATACAAATAAATTGTTTAAAAAAATCGTACAACGCGATATCTGAATGTTTCTTCAGATTCTGTCTCTCACTGCGGAAATGCAGCTATGATGAAAATTCTAGAGCCCTCCATGTTTTCTAAGTGGGAGAACTTGCTAAATCACAGGGGGATCAAATACTTATTGACCTCACTGTATTTTCTTAAAAACTGGTGCCAAGAGTTTCCAAAATTCTTTGGAAATTTTAATCAGTTTAACCATAGTCATGGCAAGCCCTTCAAACATTCATGTAGGAAGAGAAGGGTTCAAACTGTGCACCCCAATTCCAAAAAGCCTTGAGGAGTTACTGGATAATCCCTTAGTTTATTTAAATGTACAAAGTTTGAAAAAGAATTAGACATTTGTCAGTGCAGGCGTGTAACCTGGTGCCAGGTGTCCAGGTGTGCAGAGCAGGACTACAGGTATGGGGGAGTGTTCACCATGTTCGGCCTGGAGCCCACTTCCTGTCCTTCACCACAGATTGGCTCGCAGGTCTGTTCCAGTTGTTCGGTGGAATACTTCCACCCCCCATCAAGACATGAAGCTGGTTCTGATATTTGACAGAAATAGTGTTGATTTGAAAGGAATGAAGGCAAAAAGCTTCTGCCAACTGAAAATGGTGAGCAGGAGGAGGCGGCTTCTTCACAGCCACAAAGCAGAGCGGCTCTGATCCAACCAGGAAGAACTACACTGTTTGTTTCAGTGCAGGTTTGTGACGCCACCTGGACTCATAGCATCCTGATGGCGAGCAGCCGGACGTCCCCCAGCACCTCCAGCATGTCGATGCAGCTCAGGTCCTGCACACGGTGCCGGTACTGCAGCTGGAGCTGCCCGTTTACAGCCACCATGAAGTGCTTGCAGTCACAGAGGATGATCATCTACACAGAAATGAAGGTCCGTAAATTCACAGCAGGAAAATGTGAGCTTCTATGGGAACACCTCCAGCTGTGGGGTGGGGGGCAGAGATCACCTCAAAATATTGTCCTGCAGCAAAGGGGAAGCAGTCCAGCTCGGTCTCCTCAGGGCCCCAGCACTCAGACAGGAAGGAGTTCCTGACAAAGACGCCTCTGTTCAGATGGGGGTTCAGGTGGAGAGCAATGTCATTGTGGCTCCGCCCCCGCAGGTTCACACTAAAACTGGAAACCAGCAAGATGAAAAGGAGGAAAGAATATTAGGTCTGTCATCTATAAAAAATGTGAACACTTCATACTTATGATTACAGAAACGGTTCATCTGAAGAGGAAAATCTGTTCATCTGGAATTAAGTCTGTCAGTTTGGAGGAAACGACATCATCCTGACAGAATTCTGAACTGGAACAATATAAAATGATCAGATGTTTGACAATAAAAACAACTCAAAGGTGTTCTATTAATCCATGTTTTTCCACTTATCTGGGGTCAAGAATTCAAAGATGCTCAGACGTTCTTTTCCCGAGTCAGAGGAATTCTGAAACGCTCCCAGGAGAGAAGATGGAAGAGAAGCAGTTAAGCAGGACCAGAGAGGCCCGAACGGCTCTGCCTGTTCGGTCAAATGTTGGGATCTACTGTATCAAACGCTGCGCTCAGATCCAGTAGGACCAGGACAGGGAGTTTCTGCACCTCCATGTTACATAACAATGTCATTAACCCTTGTTCTATCCTAGACACTTTAACATTGGGAGTGGAGTCATCTAGACCCACTAGACAGAGCTCTGAACCTTTGTTCTTCAATGATTTGTGATCTTCACTGGTGTCCATGGATTACATGAAATCCTCTCCACCTTTATCCACCTTTGTCATGGTAGGGAGAACACGTCAATGGAAGGGGGGGTCATAGGATAGCACAAGGGTTAACTATTTTGACAAGGTCTGCGTGACTGCTGTTTGGGGGGCGAATAGAAGGTTTCCGTAGAACTGCAGTCCTCTGGAGGATCCTCCACCTTGATGTTGGTGGGACTCCAGAGACTCCAGCAGCTTCAAACATGTGCTTGCTGCTTCGTAATGCTATTTTAGCAGCTGATGGATTTGTCTGCTAGAAACTTCCTCATTCTGTCTTTCTCTGCACCAACCCATGTGTCTCTGAATCAGCCACAAATCTCCTGATAGAACCATGATCACGCTGACGTTTTTACAAAAATTAAGAAAATGTTCATTCCCCTCATCTGGTTCAGACTACAGGTGACTGACAGACCGTCCTCTCCTGATGGGGTGGGGGCTTTTTAGCTGTGCTAAAGAGGACAGAAACAACTCATTTGTGATAGACGGTAAAAAAAAAGCAGAGATGAAGGAGTTTAGCTAGAAAAAGGTCTTTGAAAGTAACGTTTTTCTCTGGTTTTAATTATGCAATGACTTCCTCTCTGTTTACATTCAATATCACATCATTTCATGAAATATTGCTTCTTTGGTCAGTGGAGCAGTGACCAAACCACACGCAGCTAAATCTCTTTAGAGGCTGCTGTTATCAACTTCAACAAACTAAAACAAACTCTGTGGAGTGGGAGAAGTATTTCTCTTTAGGAAAGACTCCCAGAACATCTGCTGCATGGATCTACCAACATTTTACAGATCGGACTTAGTTCAACTTTGTTTTGGAGCAAAATTCCAAAAGAGATGTTAAAATATTCCAATATTTGGAATTTTTGTTAAAGAAAATGAACTTGATAGTTTCATGAACAGATCAGAAACTCTTAGGACCTCTTAGTGTTGTGAGAGGAATCTTTCTAAATGTCTGAAGCTAAACTGCAGCATTCAACCCCCCCCCCCCCCACACACACACACACACACACATTGGTGGTCCGTTTCTGCACCTCGTAGTCCATATGCTGTGAGTTCATCTTCTTCCCTTCAGGTCACAAACATTCATGTTGGCTCTACCTTTACCTCTTGGAGGATGGGCTGGTTTCTCCCTGGAGGACGATGCTCCTTCCCACGCTGAGCCCTGGGACCAGCTGCCCTCTGAAGGGGACGCTCTGCAAACAGAAGACTGCCTTAGCTAAGCTCACGCACATCAGCAGAATCGGAAAAGATTAGCTGCCGATTTTGATGGAAATCGTTGGCGTGGTCTCGCATGCATGTGGCGGCAGTCAGTGAGGCAGAGATTACGTCATTACAAAAGTGGGCGACATCTGGGAGCTGCAGCTCTGACTGGACGACGCTGCCGGCCGCGCTGGGGAAAGGTTCTCTGCGTGCAATCGCGCGTTCTCAGTGCACAAGAAAATATGTGCAGCACACAAAGTCTAATTACACACTACTGAGATACACATGTATACTATTTACACCAAAAAAAAAGTTACAAAGTTAAATTCAGTAGAGAAGTGGCGTTCACCATCAAACGGATCGTTAACATGAACGATGTGAACGAACTGAGTTGGAATGAGTTGTGCACACCCAATTTCTATGAGTGAACAGAAAAGGACGGCCACAGGGGGTTAGGGGGTCTCTCACAGGGGCCTCGGGAGCTTGTATGTGTGCACAGACAGGAAAAATCGGAGGGAACCTCCCAACCATCGGCTTGCCAGGGCGGTGGCTGCCCCATGTCAAAAAATAGTCCAGTCACCGCTGAATTTGAACTTTTGTTTAAAACCTTGGCGTCCGCCGCACGATTACAAGTGCCAGCGCACGGCCACCAGCCGATTTGCTGAAGAATTGGCATTTAGGTGGCCACATGGTGGCGTATGTCACCGTAGCTTTAACTGACTCCTCACACCTCCTTCTGTGGTTTCTGTGAGGACAGGTAGAGCTCTGCCTAAGAGAATCAGGAGGGACTGATCCCTTTACGTGCATTCATGCGTTAATCTGGGCTGAGTCTGGCGTCACTATTGGAAGCTAAAGGGTTAAACCAGAAACGGAACGGCACTCTGATTAATAAAGGTAACCCACCCCCTTTTGTCACTGTTTGTGGCATTTTTAGCTTCAGGAAAGAGCAGCAGAGAGAATCTGTAACCACAGAAGCAGCAGCAGCAATCACAGAAACTCACCAGGTCACCCGATGCAGACACAACGGCCTAGAAGAAGAGCAAACAAAGAATCAGAGGTTGCATTTTCCAGAACTGTGTAGGACCATCAGGGACTCTTCTCACCAGTGAGTCCTTCCTGCTCCCACTGTCAGAGGTAGAAGAGGGGCTCTGCAAGCAAACAAACAAGCTGAGACTATTTGTCTTTTATTGACTGAAGACAAAAACAAAACAAAAAAAACTGACAGAGTTCGGAGGGACGATCCCCAAAGCCTGAACTTGAACTTTTCCTGAGATACAGATGGTGTCGACCCGATCCAGCTCCATCCGGTGTTTGTATTCCAACAGGTGAGACCCGTTCACAGCCACCTGGGAACAGAACAAGTCATCTTAACCTCAATCTTAGACTTTTCGCTCCATTTTTGGAAAGGTTTTTGACGATTCCCATTTGAATGTTTTCAATTCTATTCAAATCTTTTATACAAGGACAGTTTTTAAAAGAATTTCCCATTTTTCTTTCTGCAGCTACTATAGCAACATGAAATCCTCTGTGGGATTAATGATGGATTGTCTACAGCTGTCAAATCCAGCAGACTGCACTCCTGAAACAGACAAACTCTTACTTTGAACTTGTCTTTCAGGATGAGGATGATGACCTCAAAGTCCACTCCGTGCCTGAAGGGCATCTTGTACAGGATCTCCTCGCGGCCCCACCGCTCCTTCTGCAGGGTGTTGCATACAATGCACATCTTCTTCATTCTAGGGTTGAAGTGAAACGCCACGTCAGCGCGAGGCTTCACGCCGCTGCCACAGGTAAAGTCCACCTGAAACCTGTGCACACAGGAATCCGTCACCTTCTGTAACTCAGAACAAGAACATGTTTTAGTTGTTGTGTCGTCAACACGCCAGTCCATTTCACCTGTCAGCACCGGGCGGCACAGAACCCTGCAAGACCACCATTTCTCCCGGAACCAGGCCACCCAGAACTGTCCCGGCAAAGGGGATGATCTGTGGAAAACACGGAAAAATAATGAAAACACTTGACTGGGATCTAGTTTATTTTTATTCAGAGATGTCAGTATGCAAAAATTCTTAGTGAATCCAAAAGAAGTGCATTTCCTAGAGAGAAGGCGAGTGTGAATGCAGCCATCATGAAGCTGAAAGAAAACTGAAAAAACATTTCTTACTATTCCAAAGAAATCAGCGACAGCAACTAAACTTGTGCAAGAAAAGAAACGGCCCAGAAATGGTTCAATATAATTACGGTTGCCTAAAATGAATAAATGATTTAAATCAAAAGTGGAACCTTGGAACTTTTTGAACCTGGCTTTATTTAAAGGAATCAAATGGAGAATTAAATGGGTGAAAATGTATTTGGATGCTTCAAAAACTAAATAAAACATGGAGGTTCCAGTTGCAAGGATGTCTTATCTAATCAAAAGTGCTGGCATGACGTCATCAGCTGTGACACACTGGGCTCCTCCTGACTGTAAGAAATGTCAAACGTTCAGAAAAGCCACTGGGTTTTCTGGGGAATTATTTGACATTTATCTGATCTGTATGTGAAAACAATTCTACCAATAAAAGCATACATATGACCGGAATGACCCTGTTTCTCAACTACTCACGTAAGGAGAAGCGAGTAAAAAAGCTTAAGTCGCAGTAAAGAGTTAAGCTAACGGGGCTGCTCAGCTCTGTAAGGACAGATCTGTGGACAGGTCAGCCGTAGAATAGCGGTTCTAAAAATGTCTGAACTGATGACCAACAAAAACAGAAAAGGCTCTTACGAGATCCGAAAACACTTGTCTTGTGCTGGAAATGGACATTTTCGATGCGAAACTTGGTGCCGCGTCTTTTCGGTGTTTACTTCCGCATATGACGACAGAGAATCGCGCGTGTCAATCATCATGGACATACCGCGAGAAAGGGGCGGGTGCGGGCGCCCACCTCTTTTCTGTCTTTTTGTTTGTTTGTTTGTTGAGAAAATAGGCGTCTTCTCTGTCGTTGTTCAACATTCTCTACCTTCGAACTGGCTTCCTCCTGAATTCCAGCTGCTAATCAATCTTACTGTGGATCAACCTGAAGGACTCACACATTAAACATCCACTGTTAATCTCAACATTTGTATTCATGCCTCAAAATGGAAAAAAGTACAGCCTAATTTCACTTTATTTAAAAACATTTGCAAGAAAATTCCCGAAATGCTTTAAAATGTTTGCGTGAGCCGCCAAAAGACTACAAAACAATGCTTTGTGGGAAACGGTGTGCAGTCTTCTCTTGTAGTTCTGAGTGAAGGAAATCTGTGTATTGTGTAACTCCTGCTGATAGTAAATCACTGACTAAACAGGTTCTGTTTATAGAAATTGTTGTAATTGAATCCAACATTACTCAAATTACTTTTATCATTAGAAATAATTCTATTGGAAACATTGGATTCTTCTTTCATGTTTTCTACTGATAATTCCTTTTGGTTTTACTCCTAAACATCAGACAGACATTATGCATCAAAAGGAGCACAGGCAGCATAGATCATCTGTCTTTTTGTTGTCTTTAAAAGTTCACTTTTATTTGTTTCTTTGTCTGGGACAGTGCACATGAAATGAACCCAGCAGCCATTTTTCCTCTGTAGTCCCTGGACAGATGTCATGTCACAGATACAAAGCTACAAATAAAAAATATAATGTTAGACAATGAGTTGAAATAGCTATTGATCAGCATTATACCAAAACCCAAGAAAGACAAACTTCTTGATGATGATTATCGCCCTGTGTTTGTTGGACTGAAGTTTTTGCAAAAAGGCTTCATTCCGCTCTGCATCCAGTCATTTCAGACACCATCAGGATTTATACAGACACTCTTTTGATTAAGAAATTCCAAAAAGTCAGCCACCATTATAAAACGGAACTGCTCCTGATCACCACCAAATCCGTTATAAACAGCATCCAGAACTTTTCCATTCCCTTTGACCCCCCCCCCCCCCCCCCCCCCCCCCCCCCCCCCCTGGACAGCACCCTCTCCTTCAACAGCATCACCCGGTCTGCCTATTTCCACCTTCACAGCATCCGTCGTCTCCCTCAGTCCTCCTTCCACAGCCGTCCTGCTGCAGTCTGGTCACTTCCTGCCTGGATTATTGTAACTCCCTTGTTTTTGGTTTACCACAAAAACCTCTACGTAAACTACCGCATGTTCAGAGCGCAGCTGCCAGAGTTATCTGTCAAACATGTCACACCTGATCTGCAGCAGTTCCATTGGCTGCAGATCACACACCGGATTACAGACAAAATGCTCCTCCTGGCGTTGAAATCCATCCACAACCTTGCTCCATCATATCTTTCAGATCTTGTTGATGTCGCCACCCCCCCCCGTACCCTCAGATCCTCCTCCTCCCCTCATCTAGATGCCCCCCCCCCCCCCCCCCCCAGTTCTGGACCCCAGAAACATTGGCTCTGTCACAATTCACCGATAACTGAAAACTCATCTTTACCGTCTTGCCCATCTCCCCCCGTAACTTCCTGTTTCTGGCCTATGTATATTTTATTGTGTATTCTATTGTTTTTATTTTATTTTCACTTTTATGTACACCTTGGGTTCCTTGAAAGGCGCCTAACAAATAAAATGTATTATTACCAGGTGACACTGATCCTGAGCTCTAGAGCTGATCAGTGTCCTATTTTAGTCCCATTTGGTTTTAACTGCATTATTGACAAAAGGATTTTCTATATTACAGTAACAGTAATTTTTTAAATCCATGACGCTCAGCACATAACCTCGTGGGTGCAGATACCCGTTTTGCCATCTTTTCTTTGACTCAAAGTATTCGCTTAACTTTACACCAAATGTGCCGATAGCTGGTACACTGGGCATCATTGAGATACCCAATGTACCTCCATGAGGGTGTTAGACAATGGGCTGCTGCACGTTTAAATCAAACACTTGAAAAATACACAGTTCAGCATTAAAATTTATTTATAAAAAAAAAAAATAATAATAAAAGGCAAAAAAATAAGTATATACACATTGGAGACTGATTTACAAATCACAGCACTGAGTGAATTTTCAGTTTCCAAACTGACTGCAGTCGTCGGATTAGCTGAAACTTTAGATTGCCTGATCCCTGCAGGCTCAGAAGTCAGCATCCAGCCTGAAGGTGTTGTCCGTGGCGCCCGCCATGACCCCCATCCTCTGGTACTCTCCTACTCGCTTCTCAAAGAAGTTGGTCTTTCCTTCCAGAGAGATGTTCTCCATGAAGTCAAAGGGGTTCTCTGCTCTGTAGATCTGTGAACAGACGGGAGGGTCAGAGGTCCGGCTCGTGTCCCGCTGCAGGAAGGCCTGCGGCGGCGGCGGCGGATGCAGGTCAGTGTGGCGTCTGTGTCGCGCTGCTTCCAGTCTGACAGTGAACCACATGTTCCTGCCAGCCTGTGCAGCAGCGCTCAGCCCCCATGAGTGGCTGAGGTCCGTACCCCTGCGCCTCTCATCATGCCTGCAGGGATCCTGCCCCCCAGCCCCACGCCCCCCCTTACCTTGGAGAAGCCCAGCTCCAGCAGCAGCCTGTCTGCTACAAATTCGATGTACTGCTTCATCAGCTCGCAGTTCATCCCGATCAGCTTGACGGGCAGAGCCTCGGTCAGGAACTCCTGCAGAGCAGACGGTTGATCAGCTGAGCTGAAGGGACGGGGGCAGGACGACAGAGACGCCGCCGGTCTAACCTGCTCGATCTCAACAGCGTTCCTGATGATCTCCGTGACGGTTTCTGAGGAGGGCTTGTTCACCAGGTGTTTGAACATCAGGCAGGCAAAGTCGCAGTGGAGTCCCTGAACGCAGCACAGAGCCATTACAGCAACGGTGACGGCATTGCGGCCTGCAGTTCCCGTCTGAGCACAGCAGCACTCACCTCGTCTCTGCTGATGAGCTCATTACTGAAGGTCAGGCCGGGCATCAGGCCCCTCTTCTTCAGCCAGAAGATGGCAGCAAAGGAACCAGAGAAGAAGATCCCCTCCACCGCTGCAAAGGCCACCACCCGCTCCCCTGAATGTCCACAAACACAGTCAGTACCAGCCAGGGTGTGGGGCGGCACCAGCACGCAGGTAGACGGCTCACCGTAGGCGGCCTGCTTGTTTCCAATCCAGTTCAGGGCCCAGTCTGCCTTCCTCTTCACGCACGGCAGAGTCTCAATGGCGTTAAACAGGTATTCTCTGAGGAGGTGAAGGGGGGGTGGGCATGTTGTCACAGCAGATGCAGAGAATTCAGACCAATGCTGCAGCTTACCTCTCCTTTGGATCCTTGATGTAGGTATCGATCAGGAGGCTGTACATCTCAGAATGAATATTCTCCATGGCTATCTGGAAACCATAAAAACACCTGGCCTCCGTCACCTGAACTTCCTGTGTGAACCGCTCCACCTGGTGGTCAAAAAGAGAACTGAGATCTCCAGCTGACTAAAGCACAAGCAAGCATCAACCAGCAGCAGCTTCTCACCAGGTTCTCGTTAACTATTCCATCACTGGCTGCAAAGAAGGCCAGCACATGGGAGATGAAGAAGCGTTCCTCATCCTTTAAAGTCTCCCAGTGCTGCAGATCTTTAGACAGATCCACCTGAACAGACAAAAGGTGTTCAGAAGATCCACAAACACTGAAGGACGTCTAAAGCAGCAGAACACTCGCCTCCTCTGCCGTCCAGAAAGACGCCTCGGCCTTCTTGTACATTTGCCAAATGTCGTGGTACTGGATGGGGAAGATGACGAAGCGGCGAGGATTCTCCTTGAGCAGCGGCTCCTCCTCCGTTTTACGGTTTTTCTGTGAAATTTGAAGTAAAAAAAAAGGACAAATGATTGTAAAAAATACAAAGTTGTGCAAAAAGCAGAAAATATAATTAAGCATTTTCTGATTTATCATGAGACTCGCACTAGTGGAACTGAATGGAGGTCATGGTTACTTCTACTTATTTATGGTCAAGGCCAAATAAAAAAATTCTGCAACTGTCGTTTCAAATTAGTTTCATTCAGCAGTTTGTCCTGGAAATTAGTGACCGGCTCTGGTTCACAGCAGTTTCGAACCTCAGCACATATGTGTATAAATAAAGCGACAGTAAATATATTTACACCAAGAAAAACGTCTGGCTTTTGAAAATAAAAGAAAACTCTAGTTGTGACGGAAAACAAGGCATTTGCTGATGCGGAAGGCCTTAAGTGATGAAGACTTACGGCGTCGCTGAAAATCTTCCGCGCCGCTTTGGAGCCCAGGACGCGGCTGCTGCTCAGACTGGGGGGCTGGAAGAAGACAAAGCCCGACATGAAGCGGCAAAGCGAGCTAAGGCGGAGTGAGGCTCCACCGCGGGATGTCTATCTTACCGTGTTTTCTTTGTCCAGCGCCATGCTGCTCATCTTAACATTAACGCTGTTTTCAGTCTTCATTGAGAGGGGGGACCGCGCGGACAACATGGTGGCTTCAGCAGGAGAAAATACGAAAGCAAAAGTTGAAGATTAACGTGACTAAACACGGTGCCGACGCGCAGACACAAGCAGCAACGTAGAATGGAACGCTTTCTGAAAGACGGTCGCCTTTTTATTGAAATGTTGGCGCGTGAACCGAGAGAGCCAATAAGAACACGGCTTGTCGAGTCTCTTTAAAGAGCCTTGGTACATGAACCAATCAGAGAAGAGAACCGCAGTCACATGGTACCAAACTGCAGCGGGAATTTCTAACGCTTGAAGTTATGAAACGGACTCGAAACCGGTTACAAAACAAAAATTTAAACACGAAAACAATACCAGACGATTCAAAACTAGTAACAATTTACTTATTTGAGATCAAAACTAAAATGACAACTGACCTTTAGGTGAAACACGGATGTTAATGTACACTCTTGTATAATACTTGTATAATACTTATACTCTTGTATAATTGTATAATACTCTGCAGTTTTGTTTATTCAGTCAGTCAATAATTTAAGGTATTTTTCAGAAACACCGGCATAAAAAAATGAAAAAAATTTCGTCTAAAACTGAACACATTACTTTTATTATTATAAGATAAAAATGTATGTATGACAATCTATTTTAGAGAACCACTGAAGTGTTCGCGCTTTCCCGCCACGACTTTCCTCTTACAGTCATCAGATGACGTTTTGAGGGTGAAGCAACGGCCTCAAAACGCGTCCAGAAAACAACCATCCACGCTGTGTAGCTGCGTTTTTCATGGTGGATTTTAAACTCGGAATCAAAAGGTTTTAACGAGTTTTAGTGCCGAAAAGTTCCACTGAAGAACAAACAAAGGCGCACATCTGTGATCTGAGAAAATCCGCGCGTCTTCTCGGCGCTTTTAAATGACGTTTAGTTTCTGGAAGATTCAGTGCCTTTACAAAGTCGAAATTTATCTCACCAGGTTTAAGCCCCAGCTTTACGGTTTTCCCTCTAAAATCAGACATTCGATCAATCTATTCCTAATACAGACAAAGCTGGCGGGGTAAATCCGTGAACTGCTTCCGGGCAAATGTCATTCCAGCGCAGGCGCACTGACCGGCAGTGGCAAGTATCACGTTACACCGCCTCCTATCGGCAAGGAGGACCAACAAGCAAAAGAGACATCCCTACACGTATTCACTGAAGCAAAGGAAATAAACAAATCATGTTTTATTGAGATCAGTTTGAAACCAAATAATACCATTGCTTGTTTATTGATAATCCAAATGTAAGAGCAACTACCCCTAGGAAACATAATCAGGAAACACAGCATTAATTTTCATTGTTATGCCGACGATACTCAGTTGTATTTATCCATGAAACCTGACCAGAATGAAAATATAGAGAAACTGAATGGCTGCATCAAAGACATCAAGACCTGGATGACAATTAATTACCTCCTCTTGAACCCAGAAAAAACTGAGGTTATTATACTAGGACCTAAAAACCTGAGAGATGCTCTGTCTGATCAGATAGTCTCCCTGGATGGTGTAAGTATAGACCCCAATTCCACAGTTAGAAACCTTGGGATTTTATTTGACCAGGATTTATCATTTAAGGCTCACATATCTCAGGCGTGTAGAACTGCATTTTTTCACCTGCGGAACATTGCTAAGATCAGAAATATACTTTCTAAGAGTGATGCTGAAAAACTCATCCATGCATTTCTTACGTCGAGGCTCGATTACTGTAACTCCTTGTTAGCAGCGTGTCCTAAGAGTTCCTTAAGAAGTCTCCAGCTTGTTCAGAACGCAGCAGCTAGATTGTTAGCAGGAACTATCAGCAGAGATTACATCACCCCTGTGTTAGTTTCACTTCACTGGATCCCAGTTGATTCTAGAATCCAGTTCAAGATCCTCCTGTTAACCTATAAGGCCTTACATGGAATGGCCCCGTCCTACATTAATGACCTTATAGTCCCTTACCATCCAATCAGAACACTTCGCTCGCAAAATGCAGGACTGCTTGTGGTTCCTAGAATTAGTCAAAGTACAGTTGGAGGTAGAGCGTTTAGCCACCAAGCCCCTGTTTTATGGAATAAACTCCCAGCTCATGGAAGAGAGGCCGATTCGGTTTCTACATTCAAAGTTAGACTGAAAACATTCCTCTTTGGATAGGCTTATTGTCAGACTAGCTAGTAATCAGAGATTATTTAACTTAATGTTAATTGTTTAAATTAAACTTAATAACAATAACTATTTGTTTTAAAAGGCTGCTAGAAGTTGAAGCTGGGGTAACTATGGTGCACTGGGGGCTCTGTCCTCTTTTCTTTTCTCATCTGTCTCTACACTTCCTCTCTTCTCTATTTTTGATCATCATTTATCATTTAGTTCTCCATGCCTCTGTTTGGTGCAGTACGATTCATGTATTGTCCCTCTTTCGTCTCCCCTCCTGGGGAGTGGGAGTGCTTCCAGGCTCCAGTTGGTTCATCCGTGCTCCTGTTCCTGACCGTGGACCTCGTCTCTGCTCCTGCTCCTAAACCTGGCTGTGGTTCCTGTCTCCGGCTCGACTCGCGCCCCTGACTGTCCCCAACCCCGGCTGGATGAAGCTCATCCGCTGGACTTTAAATATGTAGATGTAGAGTTAGATAAGTTCATTCTTCTCTATGAGTTCTGGTAAATCGCCTGTCCGTCCTGGGGGAGGATCCCTCCTTCATGTGGGCACCCCTGAGGTTTCTTCATTTTTTTCCGGAATCCGGTTTTTTAGGAGTTTTTCCTTACCGCGAAGGGGGGTCTAAGGGCAGGGATGCCAGTATAGCTTAGTCAGTTTGTTAGTTTATTTTAGTATTTTCCTATTGACTCTTTGTATTCATGATCCTTTTGAGTTCATGTTTTACTTCAAAGCCCATCGAGACGACTGTTGTTGTGATTTTGGGCTATACAAATAAAATCGAATTGAATTGAATTGAACTGAGGTAATCTGTTCATAGGAAGTCCACAAAAGGATGAGCATAAGCAAAAACTTCTAAAATGCCTTTTAGTTTCTTTTTTACTAAGTCAAATGTCAATGTCAACTATTGAATCAGAGTGGCCACACTGGACAGCAGGAAGGCACCTGTCTTATAATCTTTTTTTTTTTTGATAACCTAATTTTTAAATTAAATGTATTTATTATTCACGCTGTTTTTTTTTTTTTTTTTTGTTACCCTCATGTTTTTTTTTTTATCACATTTCACAAACTCTAAATGATAAACTCCATGTTCAAAAGGGGATTTTGGGAAAGTTGTTTTTTTTTTCCTTCAGAATCCAATAACGGAAAAAGATCAAAGTCAACAATTTGTTCCGTACTAGTTTAGTGTGCTTACACGCCCAAAATAAGTGTATTAATGTTTCTTCATATTGTTTACAAGATGTACAGTTTTATTTGAAATCTATTATGAACATGTGGGTGAAGGTTAGAAGAATAGGAAAAAGAAACCCGAAATATTTTCGATCCTAGTTTGTTTCTGCCCGGTGCTTTTATGCAGACGGACAACATCAACATGACGGTTGTAGAAGAAGACGGGAGCACCGAGTCGCGAAGAACAGACAACGACGGAGAAACCGACGTGCAGACGCTGACAGGTGAGTCATGTGAGCGCAGGTAAAGCTGCCCCCCCCCCCCCCGGGAACAACGGAACAACGACAGCGTGCACGCGCCTGTGGAGTCTGGATAGTGTCTGAGGTCACGCGTTGCAGTTTCACTCAAAGCCAGAAGGCGGCGCCACAGTCCCCCAAACATTCCACCAAAGTCTGCGTGAAGCCTGCGGTTTTTGATCGACACGGAGCTGATGTCCTGGTGATGGGAAACGTTTCTAGATCAGTGAAAATGAAGAATTTCCCGCGACACACCTGACCATCACACCGGAACACTAATATTTCCAAAACAGCCTGATTGAGTTTCATCAATTATGAAGTCCAATAGTGGTTTTCGTCTTTTAGCAAGAATTGCAGCAACGATTTAGTTGCAGTTAGTAGGGAGACTGATTGGAAGCCTACATGTCAATGAGTAAAAATCCTTTTTGGTTTAGGGATGAGACGTGTTAGACTTGGTGTCAGTGGAAGGAAGGACTCCAGTTTCAACATGATTTCCAGACAAGACTTCATGCAGGAAAGAAGCTCATTCAGAAGACGGTAACTGAGTGTTTCTGGGTGTTCTCACACAGAGCAGTTTGGATCAATGCTTTGACTGACGGACTGATTAGTGGGATGGATTCTACGTAGAAGCTTGTCAGAGACATTTTCATCATTTCTGATGCAAACACCTGACCATGGCGGGTCGGGGGTCAGAGCAGGATCTCCTAAACGGAGCAGATCCATACTGAGAAACCAGATCAGCTCCTCTAAACTCAGACACTTGCTGTTTCTAAATGCCAACCTTCAGACCAGGGGTTCTCAAAGTTTTTGTAGCGGGGGGCCAAATTAGGAACTCCACATTAAACTGGGGGCCAATTTTGGTGTAAAAAAAATGGATAAACAGAAAAAGTTGTTTTTAATGACCAAGTGTCATTTGTGCAGTTACCCAGGCCCTCCAGATGTTTTCCAGAGGTTGCTGCTCAGATCTTCTACTCGTCTAGTATTTGTATCATTTGACAGACTTTCTTTTGCTGTAGACAAACAATCTCCGCTACTTTCAGCATTTCTTCTTTTCCAAACTCCCCGTCACTCATTTCCAAAGCCACATCGTAGCTGCTAGCTTCTCTCACAGCCTCACTGCATTTAGGCGTCTCTCT
Organism: Oryzias curvinotus; assembly: GCA_023969325.1. Taxonomy (NCBI): domain Eukaryota; kingdom Metazoa; phylum Chordata; class Actinopteri; order Beloniformes; family Adrianichthyidae; genus Oryzias; species Oryzias curvinotus. The sequence goes on from CM043729.1 coordinate 25,313,487, forward strand.
GACCATCTGCTGTGCAGCAAAGCCTCGTTGTTGTTGGAGCTTATTGTTGCATTCCTCCTTTACATTTGTCATAGTTTTATGATTTGTAACATAGTGATGATTTTTATTGAATTATTTAAGCGCTGCATTTACCTCCTTGCAGATCAGAATTAAATTACTTCTAATTACTAAAGATTTAAGCCTCCCATGATTCCCTGGAGACTCATCCACAACTGATCAGCCGTTTATCTGCTTGAAATGGAAACTGTAAAAATGTAAAAGAGTTGAAACTCCTGTCTTTCTACACATTTGTGAGGATGACCTCTGTTCTCTACCGCTGGTGTTGTATTGGAGACAGACTGGGCTCTACGTGGGGGGGAAGGGGGGGTGTCTGTCTGTGCTTAACCAGCTGTCTGCGCAGGCGCAGTCTTCCTGACCGTGGCAGCCTCTGCAGGGATGGTCGCTGGTTTCGGCTCCACAGTAGCGCTGGCCAAAAAGAAGAGTCCAAAGTGGTTCAGTAAGGTCAGAGAGGGGCGGGAGTGGGGGACATGATGTGTGAGGGGTGGCGGTTGCCACGGTGGGAGTGGCTGCAGCTGGGGATGGTCATGTGAGGCTTTGGTTTGTCTGCAGGGCGTGGCCGCACAGGATAGCGGCGCCTCTCTGGCCCTCCGAGCGCTGGGTTGGGGCTCCCTGCTGGCCTGGTGTGGGGTCGGTCTGCTCAGCGTCACGGCATGGAAGGCCCTGGGGGTGCACAGTGTATGTTCAATTCCCCATTTTCTGCTTGAATGGACTGAATGGTCTTTTCTTTACACTTTATGTGACGCTCTTGTGTTCTTCTCAGCTCGCAGAGTTCAGGCAGAAGATGCAGACCTTCTTCCCGCCCATCCCAAAGACCTCGGAGGGGGCTTCTGGCTCAGAACCTGTGGACTGGGATTCTGTCTTCAGGTCCAAGTGAGAGCAGTTTGTTCCCGCCTGGCTGCAGCATCAGGATGGGAAACGTCTGAATCCAGCAGCTCCTGGACTTAAATGTTAAAAGGGAAGCACGGATATGCAGAAGTGTCCCGGCTAGAGAATGCTCCCCCCTCTCCCCCCGTTGCCCTGACGGATCAGAGGACAGCGCGGTTGGGGTCTGCTGGCTGTGTTGTGAAGGTGTTGTGGTGGTGTGTGCTCATTAAACACACATGCACTCATGCTGCTGTGAATGGAAGTTGCTGATGCTGCTCACCAGGTCACGACTTGTTGCAGCACAACAGACACCGCTTGTAAAAACCAAAGTAGATGAGGTTCATTGCTGACAGTGCTGATGAATCTGCTAAACAACCAAGCAGGTAACCACGGCGACGTGGACCTCCAGCTCCTCTTTAGGACTGATGACTTTCTCCACTCTGTAAATGACCGGTGGAGCTTTTTTAATGTCTGACTGTAAGGACTGTATTGTTTTCAGACGTTTCTGCACCATGACCACATGCACGAAAACTCACCAAAATGTCAGCGGTTGGCCCCGTCAGGGGGATGACTGGGTGGGAGGGGGTCCACTTTTGGGACAGGGCCTTGGAGGTTTGGCGAGCTGAGGCCTCTCTCCCGTCTGTGCCCAACAGGAGCTCTCGGAGGGGGGTGTTTGGGGGCGGCGGCCTGAGCTCCTGTTTCTTTGTGTGGGGTGGGGTCTGGGAGGTCAGCTCTTCTTGCGATGGGGCCCCTGGAGAAGGAGCTGGCTGGGGGACGGTTGTTTCACCAGTCGGGGTCAGTCTGGAAGCTCTTCCATTTATTTTTTTATTTAATTTTTTTCTAACTTGTTCTGTCCAACAGCTGATCAAACAGATCAGAGCTGCAGGCTTTTAGTGTTGGACAGGTTTACTATCACAACAAGAGGTTATAGAACTCAGAGAAACTAGAGTGTAGATTTGAATTAACCCCTTTTTGTTTTATTATTTTTTATTTATTTGTTACATTTAGTGTGTGGGGGGAGGGAGAGTGGAAGAATGTGAGGGGGGGGTGGAAGAGAGTAAAAGGAAGAGAGGTGAGAAAGTGGGGTTTCAAGCACTGATTTGAATAAGTTATTATTTGAAGCTGTAACAATTATACCAGCTCTGCTGGAAAGATAAATATTACATCAAAGGTAAAATTCTGACACGAAGATGAGTGGAAAATATCTGTCCATCAATCACTGTGGGTTAGGAGGGGGGGTGAAGCAGACAGGGAGCAGTGTGGCAGTGTGCACGTGGGAGTGGAGATACATGCACGCTGCCGAAGTGAACCGTGTGTTCATAAGGGGAACCAGATCCTCTCCAGCCAGACCAGGAGAGGGGGGAGAGACCCCACAGGCCAGGAGCCCCCCAGGCACCCGGACCCAGGCAGCCCAGGAGGGGGGGGATCTTCCTAACCGACCCTCCTTCCTCATACAACCGTTTATTAGGGTGATGGGGGGGGGTCAGCCTTGAGGTGGAGCCACTTGTGAACAGAAGTCCATAATGAAGGGGGATTTATTTTTCAACCCTTTGGAAACGTCCAACCAGAAACTAAAACCTGTGCTGGGTGTCTCACCAGCTGTTGTCATCGATGTTGAGACGTAACCTGAGTGATTCTCTGGAGGGACACGTTATTCATAATTCTGAAGCGTGTTTCTTTTAACTTTTGGGGGAATAGGAAGTTTCATGAATTCTGTCCTTAATTTAGTATTAAATTAGTATTTTGTTCAAATTTCTGCAATATATCCTTTTTTCTGTCGTCCAGGAAATAATCTTTCAATGAACCAATTTCAGATCAAATAAATATTACATTTTTGGTCCTTCAATTAATTATGAGGCTAATTGTGGTTTTGTGATGACGTGTGTCAGTATGTTCTTTGTTAGAAATACAAATTCTCGAGGAAGAGCATGACTCACTTTTAAGAATTCTGAGTTGGGAGGATTGAAGTTATGTTTCAAACAGAATTTCTCAGGGTGGAATAAATGACCCTCCGTGTCCATCAGATCCGTCACAGAGCAGACACTTCTGCCAAACCATTCAGCACAAAACCAGGACTGGTTTTTCATGGAGGATGTATCTGTTCTTCCAAATAAAATTTGAGTCTGGCGGGAAATCCTGCACATGCAATACTTTCCAGGGAACTCTGATAATGCTGTAGGGAACTCATTAACATCAAAATCACTAACAAGCACAAACTTTACAGCCACCTCATTTATTAAAGAAGTTATTTGGGACACAAAACCAGAAGGATAGGTTGTGTTTGACCCAGGATTTGAACCCGTTTATCTTCAGGGTTCCGGTAAGGCTGCAGTCAAAGTCAATAACTTTGAGACCTCCATCTTTAAATTCTTTGACCATATAGTTCTTTTTCATGTAATGAGGTTTGTTTCTCCAAAAAAAGGTTAAAATTCATTTGGTTGATAGATGTTCTCATTTAGTCTGGGATGGCATTAGAGTATAATGAGTAAATAAATCCGTACAAACCCTCCATCTTTGTCAGCAGCCATGTGTCTCTTTGGAGCCACACATTCAACCTCGTCTTACAGTCACCAAGTTTTTCCCCACATTCCTTGATTGGGTATTTTTTGGTCTTTGTTACTGTAGATGCTCACTTAATGGGGATATGACGGATTTCTTTTAAAGGTGTGTCATGAATAACCAATAGTTTACATTCAACCCTGATGCTTTGGAAAAGTGTTTGACTTTTTCAATGCTGTAATTTGATCTCATCTTTTAAAACCAGTGTTGTCTCATCTGCTAGCCGGCTAATAATCATCTTGCTGTCCAAGACCTTCAACTTTTTGATGTCATTACAATTCTAAAGATAAAAGGCCAACATCTCAGTAGCTAATAAGAACAGATATGGTGAGATGGGACAACCTTGAGGGATTCCTACATCAATTTTGAAATGTGTGGTGGTGCCATTATGAAAGATGACACAACTGTGGATATTCTTTTTTTTTTTTTTTTTTATATCCTAACATAGACCAGGTTCTTAAATTTGGTGCCAAAACCACAATTCTCCAGTGCTGCCATTATAAACAGATGCCACACTGAGTCAAATGCCTTGTAAAAATCCAGAAAGAGAATAAAACCATTATCTTCTATAAGATGTCAGTATTCAATGATGTCCATAACCAGTCATATTATTATGAATTGAACGGCCCATTAAAAACCAGGCTGTGTTTCTGCAAGAAGTCCTGAGAGTCTGGAGACGAGAGGCAAAGATGTATGTTATTAATTTGTAGTCTGAATTTCTTAAGGTGATAGGTCTGTTTTCTATAAGTCTAGGATCTTTGTTAGGTTTTGGGATGGAAACTAGTTGGGGGGGGTGCAGGTCTCACAAATTTCCAGGAATTTTTACAGTAAATTTTTGATATCTTCCCAAAAGTGTCTGTAAAAGTTCCCTCTGATCCAATCTGATCCAGGAGATTATTTAAGAGAGAGTCGACTGATCACAGCATCAAGCTCAGAGGTTAAAAGTTGATTATCACATGTTTGTTTGAAATTGTTGTCTACTTTGGGGAGGTGTTGCGCAATCTCTTTTATACACAGTGGTGGACAAAATAGTTGGTACCCCTCAGTTAAAGAAAGAAAGTCCACAATGCTCACTGACATGACTTGAAACATTCAAAAGTAACAATAAATTAAAATTTATTCAAAATTAAATAATCAAAATCAGCCATTACTTTGGAGTTGTTGATTAACAGAATTATTTAAAAAAAATCTAATGAAAAATGATGGTACCTCCATAAAAGACTGAGAACTAATTGCCCAGGGGGTCATGATGAACTCAGGTTTGTCCTTTAAATGACATCACAGCTGTTTTCAAGCCCAGAATCAGTCAGTCTGTCTATTTAAAGGGAGACAAATAGTCACGTTGTTGTTTGGTGTAAAGGTGTGGACCACACTGAACATGGACAACAGAAAGCCAAGGAGAGAATTGTCCCAGGACATTAGAAACAAAATTATAGACAAACATGGTAAAGATAAAGGCTATAAAACCATCTCTAAGCAGTTGGAAGTTCCTGTGACGACAGTGGCACATATTATTCAGAAGTTTCAGACCCACGGGACAGTAGCCAACCTCCCTGGACGTGGCTGGAAGAGGAACATTGATGACAAATTGAGGAGACAGATAGTTGGAACTGTATCCAAAGAGCCCAGAACAACCTCCAAAGGACATTGAAGGGGAACTCCTAGATCAAGGTACATCAGTGTCAGATCGCAGCATTCGTGGTTGTTTGAGCCAGAGTGGACTTCATGGGAGATGACCAAGGAGGACATCACTGTTGAAAAGAAATCATCAAAGCTAGACTGGAATTTGCAAAAATGCATGTTGACAAGCCACAAAGTTTCTGGGAAAATGATGAGACCAAACTGGAGCTTTTTGGTGAGGCCCATCAGCTCTATGTTGGTAGACTTGAAAATGAAGCATCAACCAAAAGAACACTGTCCTTACTGTGAAACATGGAGGAGGCTCAGTTATGGTTTGGGCTGCTTTGCTGCATCTGCCACAGGGTGTCTGGAAGTTGTTCAAGGTCAAAGGAAATCTCCAGATGATCAAGGCATTCTGGGTAGAAATGTGCTGCCTAGTGTCAGAAAGCTTGGTCTCAGTGGCAGGTCATGGGTCTTCCAACAGGACAACCATCCAAAACACACAGCCAAAAACCCCCAAGAATGGCTCAGAGAAAAGCGTTGGACTATTCTGAAGTGGATTCTATGAGCCCAGATCTGAATCCCATTGAACATCTGTGGAAGGAGCTGAAACATGCCATTTAGAGAAGACACCATCAAAGCTGAGACAACTGGAGCAGTTTGTTCATGAGGAGGGGGCCAGAATATCTGTGGACAGGTGCAGAAGGCTCATTGACAAATACATAAACCGTTTCATTGCAGTGATTGCCTCAAAAGGTTGTGCAACAAAATATTAAGTTATAGGTACCATCATTTTTGTCCAGCCCTATTTCATTAGTTTGTTTTTTTAATAATTCTGTTAATCATCAACTCAAAAGTAATGGCTGATTTGGATTATTTAAATTTCAATGAATTTTAATCTATTGTTACGTTTGAATGTTTCAAGTCATTTCAGTGAGCATTGAGGACTTTCTTTCTTTAACTGAGGGGTACCAACTATTTTGTCCACCACTGTAGTTGTTAGTCTTTTCTTGAAGATGTAGAGCTGTAGAGTTGGCTATAAAATCTACACATTTCTGAGGGAATAGCATTTTTGTCTGTAATTCTATATCATTTACAAGAAAAAGGCTGTTCCTTTTTTGCCTTCTCTTTTCCAGGCGGACCCCCCCCCCCCATCCATCTCTGGATCTGATTATGCTCCTCGGGCTCTCTGAGTATAAATGTCATCTCATTTTGATTGTAGGTTCAATTTCTGTTGTCTATCCTCTCAGACGGGTCAGGTTTACCACAGTAATCATTCAGCTGGTTTACTGTGTCCAGATCACTTTTTTTTTTCAGATTTGATTTGAACTTTTTACTAAATGGGATTGAAGGTTTATGAGTTCTGTACTTCAGCTATTCCCATTTTCTGATGGGGAATCAAGTTTCTCAGATGTTTCTATTTCTGAAATCAGTGATTGAATGTCTTGGCAGTAATCATTGTTTTTATTAAGGCTTGAGTTGAATTTCCAGTATTTATTTAAATACTTTATACTGTTTTTGGGTTTAATATACAAAATTACACTCCAATGGTCTGTTAGTGGCGCTGCGGATGTGTTACATTTAATCTCATGACATAAGTGATTTGCAATTAACCAATAATCAATTCTTGATTTTAGGGTGTAACTGGAGTTGAACCATGTGAAGTGAATCATACCTGGATTCAGGCGTCTCCATGTGTCAGTTAGGCTTTGACCATCACAGATATTGTTCAGTGTTCCACTGGGGTGACTTGAATCAAAGTTAGAGGGAAATCTGCCTCCAGCCATCTTGCACTAGATTCAAGTCCCCTCCCACTATGATATTATTGGATGGATATCCGACTCTGAGTTGATCTAACTGTAATGCAATTTGCTCTAACAAATGTTTATTCTCTTTGATATTATTGTAACCATATATGTTAACCCGGATGAATTTCAAATGATCAATATCTACTATGATGATCAGCCAGTGACCGTGTTCATCTGCTATGTGGGACACAGTTTTGCCTTGGAAGTTTTTGAGAAGTATAGCGACCCCTGCTGATCTGGGATTGCCCTGACTGAAAAAAACCTTGTCCCCCCCATAGCTGACACTAAATAAACTGTCTTCCTTTGTGTGATTTTGTAGAAAAACAAAATCAACATTCTTCCTCTTACAAACAAAAAAAAACTTTTTCATGTAACAGAAAAGTCATCTTAACAGACTTAAATGAGGCTGAAAATGTTACTGAACAAAACCTTTAAGGCAACCAAACCTTGAATTTACAGCATTCATCTTGAATTACTTGCAAGACAAAATAAATTTATGGTGTGACTCCTTGACCATTAATGAAAGCATAGGGACCACAAAACAGTCTGACAACCACTCTTCCTCGCCTGTTCATGTCTTCTTTGAGGAAGTCTTCTGCAAAGCGACTGTTGAGGTCTCTACAGAGGGGGTGTGTTCAGTCATTCGCCACAGTTCGTCTCTGGATCTCCTTCCTGTGAACTGAATGATGATTTGACGGGGCGGTTGACATCCATCGGGCCCAGCCGGTGTACCGTGTGGAGAATGTAGTCCACCTGCTCTGTCCACGGTGGTGCGATCTTTGTGATGATGTCAGCAACAATCGCTGGGGTGTCTTCACCTTAAAACCATTTAATCTCAAGTTCCATCTTTTTGTATCTTTCCTATTCTGCGTTTTCTCTTCTATCTCTGACGCTCTTTTCTCTAACTCTGTGTTTTTCTCTCTCAGACGTTTCACTTTTTCTGATTTTTTACTTTTATCTTTACATTCTTGGATTTCAGCAGAGTTAAATGGTAGTATTTCTTCCTCGCTTACCCCTTTCCCACCACTTTCAGAGGGTTTTTTCATAGTAGATGGCTTTAATATATTTTGAGGGTTCATGTTTTCTGGTCAAAGTGATCTTTAAAAAGGGTGCAAATCAAAGTTTGGGACAAAGTTTGACCAGCCTATATCTCAAGCTGCCAATCAACATGCCATCTTTATGGCACTTCCACAACGGAAGTCCATTGTAGAGCCGACTGTCTCTCGTGCTTCGGTGTCCTCTGACTTAAGTACTTTTAGTAGGACCCAAAGTCTGAGGTGCTCTGTGCGCGCCCGACAAAAACGTTTTTGAATATTTATATTTATCATAAAAAAAAAACCCAAATGGATGCATATCATCTTTCATTTTCAGTGGTTATACGGAACTTCTACTGGGTATATGGCGTATACCTGCGTATCACATACACTACACCGCAGTCTAAATGTCTTCAAAAGATTCTGCACACACACCCTTGAGCACAGTTTGTGTAAAGATGGAATCGTTTATTGTAGATGCATGTAGATTGTACCATTGGCTGTATTGGCAAACTGGACTGAGTGACCCCTCCCCCCTTGCGTTCCAAATAGGAAGTTTCTGCTGGGTCCCAGATCCCATTAACGTCTATGGAGAAATAAACAGCTATTTGTTCTATTTGCCAGAATGACCATTCTTGATCTACTACCTCTTTTTTACATGTTGTCCTGATCTTTTCTGGTCAGTCAGATGCCTCAATAAAATCATGTGGTACCTGCTGGCCCCCACCTCAAATGTGTGAGACGCTTGATTGACAGATTCTCTCGAGCCCATTCTCAGTGGAAGGAGTGTGGAATCAGACCGAGGACCAATCGTTGCTTACTAACGTCGTCTGGTTCAAACATGGCGAAAAATGGTGACGGAATTGGCTTCATGTCGTTGGAACTAGAAGTAAGGCATTTTCTTTGGGTGACGTCACACTCGCTCTGTCCAGTTCTCTTATACAGTCAACAAGTGAAATGTATGATTCAGTGTGCTGACGGGGCAGAACCTCGTGTCAACGTCTTCTCTGATTTTTGCTCTTTTCCCTCTTTAGACTAGTTTGAACCTTTTTTTTTTACTGAGTATCTGGTTTTTATGTATTAGTGTTTTCAACTAATACATAAGTTCACATATGTTAAACAGAAATGCTGTAGCTAGCAGCTGTTCCAGATATTCACTGTGTTTTAAAACAACAAAGTTCCGACTGAAAACAACAAATACATGGAGAGCTTTACAAACAAGTTAAGCCACTGAACAATATGCTAAGAATGGACATTTAGAGCACAGCTGCATTCTGATAAAGATCAGTGAGGGTCTTGAAGGTGCTTCAGGTTCTATAAATATGTCACCACACCTCTCTAATCTGAAATTTAGTAACAAAGCTGTTTGATCCAGTCGGGTCCTGTCTTCATCAAACTCCACATATCCACAGTCTCTAAACTGAAGCCAGCTCAGCACCAGCATGCAGTCTGAACGTGTTTAGCTTGTCCACATAAAGCAGAAAGTCTTTGGTCTGACACCCCCCAACCCTACGTTGGTGCAGATCTGTGCTGAAGAGATGAAGAATAACAGAACTAGAGCTGTTGTTTAAGAATTTCATCAAAAAGCACGTTGAGCTATCTTTAAGAAATATCGTTTTGTGGTGAAAAACAGCAGGAATGAATTTCATTGTTTTCCTGGAGACTGTGGAGTCCTGCAGCAGCAGAAGCCGTCTGCTGTGAAATCCTCAGAAATGATTCTACCGATGCAGAATGAGTTTCTCAACTGCAGGCCTGTTCTTCAGCCTGCTTCATCAGCATGAAGTGTGGGGGCTGCAGCTGATGCATTGATCCTTTCTTATACACACACGCTGGTTTTTGATGTTTAAGGTTTTCCTTAAGGGAGGGGGGCATTCAGTTCCCGAGCCTCGCTTGCTGGGCAGAAGTGATTGACAGTTCATTCAGACTGGATACCCCCCCCCCCCACCACCACCACCACCACCAATCCACATGCACATACATACCTGTCCATAGTAGCAAGTAAGTTACAGCCTGAAACTGACTGCTGCTGAGGCTGGCTGCTGGGGGAGGGGGCATGTGCATCCATGTGTGGAGATGGGGTAATAGGGAGGCAGAGAACATCATTACCTCTTTTCACGCAGCACTGCTCCTCCGCCTCCCCCATCACTGCTGAAAGACGGGCTGGGTGTAGTCACCTTCAAGTCCCTGATCTGAACTTAGCAGATCGGTCAGTTTTCTGTGACACTTCTGATGCAGGATCCCATCCATCCATCTTTGAGAAAATAAGTATTTTATTTTCAATTTGGAGCAGTTGTGTGATATTTTACATGTGATCTTTAAAATTAAAGACAAAAACTTGAGTCCATCATCTGCTGTGATGCGTTTAAAAGTGTGGTACTCTTCAGCATCAAGTTCTTGCTTTTACCTGCACTGACGCCATGTTTGTGCAAATGAACTCCACAACTCATTTGGTTCTTGTATTTATTGGAAACTCTTTTTCAGTCCAGCAGACTTATCACTTTATGTTGGCGTTTCACAGCGTTTCCTTTAAATCTCCACGTCATGAACGGCACACAGCACTGAAACCTGGTGTTGTGTGTGTCTGCATGTATTTGTGCATGGTGTGTGCATGCCAGGGTTCACAGTAATAATTGAGACTTTGGCTCCGCCCTCAAACAACAAAGGGGGGCCCATCCGCCTCTCCAGCTGTTAAATCATGAACATAGGCTTGGGGGGGCTCAGAGTTGGTGGATGTATTTCTTTGCATCTCAGTTCAGCAGAGCTGCAGCAGTGATGCGGACAGTTTCTTAAGGGGACCCCCCCCGCTAAATTTTTTATGTCTCCGCAGTTTCTCCTCTCTATTTTGAGTTTATAGTTAATTCAGACTACTCCCCCCATCACTACAAGAGTCAGACGGACATGTGGGGGTTACACGTATTCCTGGAGACTGTAGCTGTCCTTGAGGTCTTCTGGGGAGCGTCTGCAGGGGGGCGGGTGCTCTGGCTCCCCCAGGTTAGGCTCGTCCGTCTGCAGCTTGACACTTTTCGTTTGCTTCCCTCGCAGGCGCCCCCTCCTTTGGTTGTTCCTGTCAGAAGATGTTGCCTGGTCCGGCCACCTTGACCTTTTTCCAGGACAGGACAGGCAGAAAATTACCCCTCCAGCCAAAAGAAATCCAGCAGAGACAAATGTGATGCACAGAGCCCCCCCAGGCTGATATTTGCTGCTGTCCGGCAGGTCTGTGGTCAGGAAGGCAGTGATGACTTCATTGGTGAACCAGGATGCAGGAACCAGGCAGAGAAGGCTGGAGAGGACAAAACATCCCCCGGCAGCGATGGCCGTGTGCCCCTTGGCTCGATAGCTGCCCCCCCAGCGGGTACATTTTAGCCCAAGGGAGGCAAGGCAAAGTCCGAATGTGGCCAGCATGCAGCAAAGAACCATGGCGGCCCGCATGGCCTGGAGGGAGGCGGGCAGCGTCAGTGGTGAGTTCTTCATCGTGCAGCTGAACACCCCCGCGCTATAGCACACACAGTCCATCCACAGACCCTGCATCTGGGAGGTGGGGGTCATGATGTTCGTCCACATGCTCATGCTCACCTTCCAGTTGGGCATCAGAGTGGCCACCGTGGCACCGAGGACACCCAGCAGCGCCAGGCCGAACGCCAGAATCTGAATGTCTGCGGACAGCATGGCTGAACCCCCCCCCCCCCCCCCCCCGTCCAACGAGCCCCCGTAGAGATGGAGTCTTGGAAGAAGATAATTCCCTAGCTCAAGCTCCGGTGAGCTGAAACCAGAGCAGAAATGAGAATGAAGGAGAGCGTGACGGGTTCACAGCTGAGGCTGCCCCCCAGACTGATGGACTGATCATTGACAGTGATGCTGAAGCTGCAGTGCCCCTCCCCAGGATATTCAAGAGCTTCAGAGCAGATCCCCAAGTCATTTCCAGGACGTCCTCGGTTCTCTTGATGCAGCCAACTTGCAGCAGATTGAACTGTTCTTACCTGGGGGGTGGATCTCCTGAGCGTGAAGAGGTGGCTCGTCCCGAGGAGAGTCCTGAAACAGAGAGGCAATGTGGATGAAGGAGCAGCTTTCGTCTCCTCACCGTCTCCTTGGAAACCGTACAAACAGATCCGTCCCATTCTGCATCCTGAAAAAGCAGACATCATTTGAATCCGAAGACCTGAAAACCTTTAAGAAGCAGGTTCTGGTCTCTGAAGGTCATCTGCTCCAAAGGAGCCGCAGAGCAGCACTCTTATCTGATGACTTGATGGTGGGGGTACGTCAGCTCTGCGGCGCCCAAACCTGAAGCTTTGTTTGGTAGAAAAGCAGGCGCTTACCTCGCATCATGTCTGCAGACTCGCTTTGTCTTCTTGACTTTTATGTACATTTGGAAAAACGTGGCGGCAGAAAAAAAAGCAAGGAGGAGGAGTCTCATTAGCAATGATCACTGATGGCTTCCCAATCAACTGCGCCGCAAACGCCTCCTGGTTTTGGAGATAAAGCCGCTGTGGTGAGTGGAGTTGTAAAGAAGTGGCCACTGCAATGTGCTGATAAAAGTCGGCAGCCCGCCCACCCAGCTGAGTGACAGGACGGGCAGCCTGTTATTACCATAATCCTGCAGCCCAGTGCTGTCTCCAGCTGGAAACTGTAAACACACATTTGAGAGCGGCAGCTTCTGTGGGAAAATAGCAGTTTATAGGAGGTGCAGGTATGGAATCGTGGCCGTCTGAGTCCTCCTGTGTTTGCAGAGGAGGTGACAGCAAAGCCAGCTGAGTATTTCCCAGGACTCAGGCCAGGCCCTGACGTCAGAACTCCAGCTGGTTCACTTTCAGCCCCAAGTCATGGAAGCGGAAAAAAAAGATCACTTCAGGTTCGTTTGTATTCTAAAACCAAAAAAATCCTGAAATGGTGACAATTTGATTTGAAAGACAGGAATGTTCTAGAGAAAAACCTAAAGGGTTTAGATTTTTTCTGAATGATGGGCTTCATCCTGCAGTTATGTTTGGATTCTGGCATCAATGGCTGCTCTGCTGAATGAAAAACATTTTCTTTTTCTTTGTCATATATGTTGTGCTGCAAAAATTCTAAATCCTAAATAGTACTTTATTCTTTCAAAGTAACTTAGTCCACCAAAACAGATACTTTACAAATTAGAATGACTGTTTGCCTAAAATGCGTCTTTAATATACAGTAAAGAGTCCACACTGGCTCTCGCATATCTTTTAAGTTTGTTTTAGGTCCAAATCCTCTGCAAACACATTTACTGACTTTGTCAGTATAAATAGGATTTGTTTGGATAATTGCATTGCTTTTATTTCAACATTCATCTTTGGTCATTTGTTCACATTTTTGCCAATAGCTATTTTGCAGTTTATATGGAAAATATTTGTGCTTTGAAATGCAGAGAATGAAGCTGTGCATGAACTCACGGTTCAGTTGATATTTGCATGAAATGTTTGGATCAGTCAGTCCTTGACAGGTGTGGTTCTGAAGCGTTCAGGGTCACAGGGTTGACCCTCATGCTGAGCGTCCCATTCAAAGGCTTTTGAATGCATCAGTCAGGGCACAGCGGGCCTCTGTCGGGGTGGGTCTCTGGGGGTTTGGCTGTGGGTCCTGGAGCTAAATGCTCCCACCTCCAACATTAAAACATCATGAATTCTGTTGACATATTTTGGATTTTTTTTCTCTTACTTACCTGAATTGTTCTGTTGTTTTTGTCATTATTTTGTCATTTTTAATGTAATATTATGTATTTCTCTGTTAAAAACTTTGTGCAGAATAGATGTTAATATCTGAAGGAAATTTTCTGTAAGTCTTTTGTTTATTTATGTTTTATCATTTTTGTTGATTCTTTTTATATTTTTCAAATGTTTTCTGTTTTTTGGTTATTTGCTGTTGTGGTTTTTTGGCCAAGACCCACCATCACAGCAAAAAAGCAGTCACTGCAAAAGAAAAAAAAAGAAACTATAAAAAGAACAAATAAAGAATAAAAAGAAACACTGCTGCAAATAGAAATAAAAAAATGCTCCAAATAAAATGAAGCACTGTAAATTAAAAAACCACAACGAAAGTGACTTATCAGGGATGGTTTTTAATTTATTTTCTTTGCAGCAGTGTTTCTTTTTTTATGTATATTAACTTTCTTTTGGTGTGATGGTTGTTTTAAAAAGAATGCATGCAGAAAGATTTGTGTGAGTGTGTTTTTAAATTGATGAAGACAAACTCTTAACAGGTTAGAGTATTGTTACGTTTGGGGGTTAGGACATGCGTTCTCTTAAAGAAATTCTGTGTGTGCACAGACATGCTTGTTCTTGTTACCATATTAGGATGCTCTCTTGCATACAGGCCTTCAAAGAGAAAAGGCAGTTTTGTTGCTCCTGGAGCCATGTAGCAATATATACTAAATGATGAGACCTTAGACACAAACGAGAAGGACCTACACTTTACACTATACAACATTGTCTTACATAAACACACAATTAAGTCATTATTTAAACAAGAGTTGTGTTTACTCAATATAAATTGATCAACAAACATCTATTTAAAGTTAAACTCCATAAATAAGCCAAAATACAAATTAGAAATCCCAGCATCCCCCTCTTCCTCTGACAGCAGTGGTTTGGTCCTATCAATGAGTGTCAACATAAAAAGCAGCTTTACCCTCAGCCAAAAAAATAAGGACACTATATTTTAAAAACAAATAAAAGTCACAAACCACAACATAAGAACAACCAGATATGTGTGCATACAGTAAGGCCTGCTACACTAAAAAGCATATCAACATTCATAGTGTGTGTGCGTGCTGACGTACCACGTCAGTGACAGAAAACAACAATTTGTGTAGACGATGTGGGAGTAGGCAGAACTTTTACTATCTGTTGGTGGACACAGCCAGCCTGAAGAAACCAGGATGGCCGCCCAGCAGCTCAGTCCTCTGTTTGTTCACCTGTGGGCAGTGTTGACTGATTTATCCATTTTATGGAATATCTGAGTGTGTGTTTCCGCAATAAATAGTTTATCAAGGAGCGACTGTCTATACTCTTTCAAGAATTTCATAACTGGCTGCTTTCATGGAAGTGTACTCCAGGCATCCAGCTAGCTTCACTCTGACCTACACCTGCTACAGTCTGGACCACCGTTTACCAAGGACGGTTTGCCTTGACTCCCACATACACACCAATCAGCTTTATGGACTTTTAAATCTGCAAGCAATTTGAGCTAGTCTTCTAGCTTTTTACCTGGCCTACAGCCTGGACCTCAGCTAGCTTCAGCCTGGGCCTGTCGCGGTGCACCACAGTGGGGGAATTGCACCTGGTGGGGGCTCCCACAACTGGATCCCACCCAGCCTCTATCAGAAGGACTCGGGCACCAGCGTAACACCGGGCAGGCAGCCTCTGGTATACCAAATGTCCTCCAGATTCTGTGCTGGGCTATTCCCTCTTCACTCGATGCTACTGATGGAATCCTGGTTTTCCTGTCTATTTCTCAGCTTAGTATTATGCTTAAATTCAGCAGTATGGCCCTTTCTGATCTGAGGTTGAACACAGACAAATATTGAGGTTACCCTCCAAAATAAGACTGGTGGTCCTGCCAGAAAATGTGGAAACAGTGCCAAGTCTAATGCTACCATTGACTTTAACCCTTGTGCTATCCTAGGCACTTTAACATTGGTAGTGGGGTCATCTAGACCCACTAGACAGAGCTCTGAACCTTTTTTCTTCAATGATTTGTGATCTTCACTGGTGTCCATGGATTACATGAAATCCTCTCCACCTTTATCCACCTTTGTCATGATAGGGAGAACACGTCAATGGAATGGGGGGGTCATCTAAGATAGCACAAGGGTTAAACAGAGGGAGACTTCCCATTAGACCTTTATGCAGAGGTAGGCAATCACCTGTGGCACCCAACACTCCAGGGGCCCTGAACTGAACACTTAATAAAAATGTTTTCAATCAATTTTATGTCCATCATTATTTAACTCTGTCATAAAAAAACACCTCAAATCACTGAACTGGCATAAAATGGATCATGTAAAAGTGTTTGGACCTCCCCCGTCCTTCTGCAGCAATGGTATATTCCAGTCAACACCAAGTCCAAAGACTGGCTATTTAGCGAGCAGAGGCAACATTGCCAGGTTTCCTGCTCAATAGGGCAGTTTTTATTCTGAGTTTGTGGGTAAAAATTGCTTTAGGTGGAAGGACATTTTGGGCAGGTTTGGATCAGTTCTGGAGCTTTTAGTTCCTGGTTGAAACACGTTTCAAGCAGGGAAGTGTGGTCTGGGGAGATGCAGTGCTTCACCTGTCATCTTCCTCACCTGCCGTCCTGAGATGTAAAGTCTACTGATATTAATATAAGCATGTTTCCGATAACCTGTTCCATGAATGTAATTTATAAGTTTGATTCTAACTAGTTAATCATTTTTATTCTCAGAATCTCTGTTTTTTACGTATTTCCTGTTTCATTTCAGCACAGACTGCAAGCTCTGCTGCATGAGAGATTATGCAATCCTGAGTGAAGTCAGGTTGATTGTTCCTTTAGTTTACACAGCATATGCTCATAATGTAATCCTGTGTTATTCTTTTTTATTCTTGCCATTTGTATTCCATGTCCTCCCTTTCTGAGTGATAGGTCATGTATTTCACTTCAGATCTGACGTAAAGCAGCGCTGAAAAGACAGAAGGAGCAGAAAAACAACTGAGCTTTTGTGGAAGGGAAACAACAGATCCTTTGTTTTATGAATGCATACGAATGTTTTTGGTAAAATTTTTACAACAACAAATACTAATTGGAGTCATATCAGGTGATGCTTGATTTAGTTCTTAATGTTTTATTTTATATTCACAAGAACAGGTTTTCAAAAATCAAACTGCACTTTATTACAATTCACAAGAACACTTGCTTTTATTTTATCTCATTTAAATTCATAAAAAGTTAAAAAAAAAAACAAGAACTGTGGTGCAGCGGTAGGGCAGTCAACCTATGATTGGAAGATTGCAGGTTCGATTCCCATATGTGGAAGTTTGTCCTTGGGCAAGAAACTGAAGCCCACCCTGCCTCTGGTGGAAGGTTGGCAGCAGTGTGTGACTGTGTGAGTGTGTGAGCGTGTGAGCGTGTGACTGTGTGACTGTGTGAGCGTGTGAGCGTGTGAGCGTGTGAGCGTGTGAGCGTGTGACTGTGTGACTGTGTGAGCGTGTGAGCGTGTGACTGTGTGAGCGTGTGAACGTGTGACTGTGTGAATGTGTGAATGGGACTGTGACTGTAAAGCACTTCGAGGAAAACACTAAACAAGTATAAGATGTTTCACTTTCCTGTTTTTTTATTGATCTTATTTGAGCAAAATACTTTGTCATTAAGGTAACCCAGAATAATGTCTTTATCCAAAAACTTTACAGTTTTTTGTAGTTGTATTTGCAATTTAATTTCCCTCTTCCATCCCAAACATATTTGTGTGTATGCAGTCCACAAACAGGTGATTAATGGTTTCCTCTTGTGTCCCACAACACAGGTCCATGTCAGCAGAAAATCTACACAAAGTTTTTTTTGGCAGGATATATACAATGCAATATTTTGAAGGACACCTCTTTTATTTTGTTATTTAAACAGTATTTATTACTAATAGTCCAAGCATTAGTCCAGTTTATGTCCACAAATTTTGATTCCCCATAAAATCAGCAGGTAAGGTTGAGGTATGGAAAAGATTTCTTATTTGCTTATTGGAAACTGGATTAACACAAATTTCCACACTGTCCAAAAAACTTGTCTGGGTTCTTAATGGACTTGTGTTCCAATTCCCTTCAAACAGTTGAAGTAGACTGGTTGGAACGGCATCTAACACTATTGCATATTCTCTGGGTGGACCAGAAAAGAAATTCTTCATACGTCAGAAGATGTCCATGAGAATTGAAAAGTTGTCTAATTAAAACAATATCATTTTCATACCATCTAGGGAAAAAAACGGGATTTAATCTTGTATTGCACATCACTGTTATTCCAAATAAAACGAGATGTTGGAGAAAGAAATGTGTTTATAAATTAGTTTCCAGGCCAGCAGGGCTTGTCTGTGTTTGAAAGTTTTGTGGGTAATTTTTCGACTTTATAATTGCATTTGAGTAAGAATTTAATTCCTCCCATTGTGTGAAAAAAATCTGGTTCCGATACAAATCCGAGCGGCAGGAGGCGCCATTACTCGCACATGACGTCATTAAAGCGCGTCAGGTGACAAAACAGGAAGTGAGTGCCGGAGTCCTCGGGATTAAGTCTGTTTTAGATCTGGGTTTTCAGATGAGATCCACACGGGTATAATCTGCGGCACAGAAGGTAAGACAAAGGTATGACAAACGAGCGCGGCGACGGAGCCCTCTGCGCGCGAGACCTCACAAGACAGGCGCGCGCGCGTACATGACTGGTGATCATGATAAAAATCTCTTGACAGACAGACGAGTCTCACTTATGTGGCAGACAAATGCATTTCAGCGTGCTTGTATGGGATTTAAATAGGTTAACTCTCTCCACTAATTTGCTATTCTATCCTGATCCTATTTCTAAAACCCAGATTAGGAGGTTTTACATTTATAATTTTAATATCTATTCCTTTAGAAAATATATTTCTCCAGAATACAGGAAGTAACTGTGACAGATTATCTGGAAAGGGTTCTCCTTGTGTCGCCATCCATTATGAAAACAAAGGCAGATGCAGCCCAGATACATTGTGACCGATCAGACAGATGTTGCCTTGATGCTGTGGGACAGAGGTGGACGTCTGAGCCGTTCAAATACTAGTCCCCAGAGGACTGTAAGGCTGCAAGACAAAAAGAAAGTCATGCGTCTTCAAAAGCATCTGGAGCTGTTGCAGCTGACCAACAACTGCAGTTTGCTGGTGTGCTGAGACATCTCTGTAAATACCAGAGATGGACAAAGGTTTCTATGGTTTCTAGAAATGGGCAAAATTGCAAGACAGTCATTTTTTTAGGCATGCCTACTAAAGCTACTGATTAATGACACATTAATCACAACATGCCTCCTTTAAGAGTGTTTTAAATCCAATCCACGCCGTATAGCTTCCTGTGATGTCACATCTACCTACAGAAGTACAACGTACTGATCAGTAACAGGGGTCTGTATCTGCCCCAGTTCCTGGAAGAACTGACAACCAAACAGGGAGAAGCTGCGTTCACATTCTGTGCTCCCCAGATCTGGAACAGATCCAGAAAGCTTCAGATCGGCTGAAACATTAAGTTCAGGTTAAAGACCCGCCTGTTCTCGGCTGCAGTTGATTACCGTAGTTTGTATTCAGAAGTTTACATCTGTACTGTTACTTTAAGCTTACTGCAGACAGTTCTTTTGAAGTTTCTTTCATTTTTTATTTTAATGATCACACCTTTCATATTTCTTTTGAATGTTTATTTTATTGTCTTATGTAAATTACTTAGTAAAGTCCTTGTAAACAACATGTAAGATAAATTTGCCTTTCCTTGCCCTCATGTCACTGTCATTTATTTAGACATTGTTAGCAGTGCTGTGATAAAAAAGGTTGTGTTATATTGAGTGTGCACAACACCCCCCCCCTTTCCATAGTTCACCTTCAAACAACTGACATGAATAAAGCAAGCTTGTGATTGGACGTCCTTTTGCTTGCATCACATGTACGTATAACACAAAGGGGCGACAAAATGAAGAGAAACAAAAAAAATGTCCCGTTTACTTTTAATTTCATACCATTTTTACCAACATCCTTATTTATATCTGTGGTTGGTTTTCAAGCGATCCTGCTGTGACCCTCAGTACTTTACAGATTTTTCCCTAGTATATATATCCCTAGTATATATATCCTTGCGTTGTGAAGTTGTCTGTTTTGCAATGATGTCAATGGGATCCTACTGGGTTTGTGAAGATCCCCTTGCTGGTTACACTGTTGGCTCCTCTGTCAGCTTTAAAAGGAACTGGAAGAGTTTCCAGACTGAGGTAGACTGCAACTGAGAGGTCCAAAGCAACCACCAGCCTTCTCCTGCCCCACTAACGTACCTAACTCTCTCTCTGATCACCCCTCATGATGCCCCTCTCTCCACAGGATGGAGGATGATGAACTTTCGCCAGAGGATGGGATGGGTGGGCGTGGTTCTCTTCCTGCTGTTCAGCATGATGGCAGCCTACTACGTCTTTGAGGTGCACAGCTTCAGTCTGGAGCATGTGCAGAGAAGCAGCATGGGTACTTTGGTTATGCCCCCCTTTGTCTCCACCCACTTGTCCTCGCTGCCTGTGTGGATGCTGGCGTCGGTCTTCTTGCTGCCGTACCTGCAGCTCTTCCTGTTCCTGTTCTCTTGCACCAGAGCGGACCCCCGAGCTGTAGGATACTGTGTGCTCCCCGTCTGCATCGTCCTGCTGTGCAGCCGTCACCAAGCAGCCAAACCAACCAATCACAGAGCGGGCACTCTTATTGACACGTAGGGGGCGGAGCAGCAGATGGACATGCTAGTCTATGTCTGTATGTCTGTCGTGTCACTTCCTGTGTGCCTTTTAATGAACACTCCTTTGGGTGTTAACAGTCCTCCTGTCAATTATCCCTCAACACCTCAGAGATGGACCAACGTCCCCGTCCTAGAGCTAAGCTATTGACGATCTCACATCTTTTAAATCAATCAGGGAGCAGCAGTCTCAATTGTGTGTTTAATAACATGACCAACTGGTTACCATGACAACAGAAATACAGTGAAGTTATGAAAATAAAGGGTCCAGATGAATAGCAGTGGGGCGTGTCCACTGGTGATTCAGGTTTTGGATCTTTTGGGGGGAGGCAGCAGATCTGATCTCAGCTCGTCTTCATCTTCTTCCTCATCTTCCTCACTGCTCTCGTCTCCTTTACCTGCATCAAGCAAAAAAAAAAAAACTCAGCGATGTGAAGAGGCCCAACGCTGTCTGGACTGTTGTTTTGCTCCTGAGGACCGGTGCTGGGCCACACTTTCCTGTCCTTTCAAGTTTACTTTTCAGATTTCCATTCCAAAGGAATTTAGTTTATAGAAAATGGTTGCATCTTTCATTCAAAGGCTGGAATTTTTTAATAAATAAAGCTCCACATACACTGCCAAAATACTCAATTCCATTCATTCAAGGAAGGAAGAATCCGCACCGCCAGCACCGCCTCCAGCCGATTTTTTCAAAACCCACCCTAGTTCAGTCCAAACATGTATTTTAAACGCGGTTTCAGCCAGTGGGGTTGACTCCAGACAAGCAGGCAGCGGCAGGGGGGGGCTGCTTCTTTTTTTTAATACTAGTGCATGTCTACCACCTACAGTTGGAAGAGGCTTGGTGCAAGATGTCGAAGAAGTGAAAACTGTAAATCTCTTGAATCTTGCTCCAGACTTTTTCTTTTACAGCTCTATTGCGATATATGATAGACTTGGTGTCATAGTTGTGGGGAGAAAAAATTCAATTATTTCTCCTGCATGATCACTTTTCAATGTTTTAAATGGTTGACGCTTCCATCTTCTGAAAATGATGCCATCCACACTAAACTTGCCCAATCCGAATGACCTGATTGGTCAAAGTTCAGCTGTTTGATGTTTAGGCAGTGGAAGGGTCGCCGGGTTGAACTTTCAAAGGCCTTTTAAAGCCCCCCTCCAACCAAAGTTTTTCTTCAGTAAAATCCTTCCCAGTAGTCATTTAATCATGACTGCAGTTTTTAGCCTAAATCAAAAAGTAAATTTTTAAGACTTATTTTATGCCCAGCGGCAGTAGCTCACTAGAAATACAATTGGCTCACAGCAACCCCGCCCCCTCCCCTGTCGCTGAGCTCCCAACGGAACAAGGTGAAGATACAGCCGTCCATTTGACGGTGTCTTGATGGAAGGCATTGCTTCTGGCTTCAAAAGTAATTTGCTAGCAAAGCCATTCTTTCCTTCTGCGGGTTGGATAAACAGTCTTCAGTAAAGTGTTTACAGCAAATGCACGTTTTTGTTTGGATGTTGCTGAGACCAACACATTTGATCAATTTCTCTCAGTGCGACATATGTTGGAAAATAATGCAAGCTGACATGTAGTTTGATCAGAATTTCATTTCGCTACAGCAGATGAGCGTTGAAGGCTCATAATTTCTCTCACACCTAACGAGAGGGGGCCAGGGTCTGCGGCCAGTGAGGGGGCCAGGGAGCGGAGTGGATAAGAGACTTTGGCACGCCCATTTCAGTAAATGTGTCATTAGTCGGAGCTTTTTCCAAGCATCCGGTTTTCTGATCCAAAGTGATTTGACGATCTTCCTTGAAGTGGGTCTCTAATAGAGCCAGTTAGTATGTAGAGCCCGAGAAAGAACTTGCATCGTGACCATGGACATGATATTGTAGCGACACGTGAATGCAAGCGTTTTGAACACTAATATGGCAAGCGAAAAGGATAAATTGCCAGGAAAAATGCAGAACAAAACATCGTATTGGTCATCAAAAACACCACTTTTTACCCATGTTTTAAAAGTAGCATGTAATTTACGCCAGGCGTCAAAAGCAGCATCTTTATTGCATACAGACCACGCATCCAAAATGCCATTCTTGCATATTCACAATAGTGCATCCAATGCATCCTTTTGGCCGTTAAAAATGCTGGTATGTTTAAATAAAAGGCTACAGCTCTTCTCGAGTTATAGTTGAGTGCGATTTTTCTCATGTGGGAATTGCGAGTTCAACTCCAGGGCACACATGGTGGATTTTCTTCTCTTTTCAAAAACAATTCTGTTGCTATAAGAACTGCTGTGTGTGTGTGTGTGTGTCTGTGCGCCCTGGAGTCAGACTCACAATTCCCACACAAGAAAAATGTCAGGTGCTGCTGCCTTAACCACCAGGCTAAAGCCTTTTTTTCTCATTATCGTAGGGTTTTCAAGGCTCATGTCACATAAAAAACTGCACTTTGGATGTACGGTTTTAAACGCGCTGCTGCGGTGTTTTGGACGCGCAGTTCGTACGTGAAAAATATTGGCTTTTTATGCCCGTCTTGGGGCAACAGGAAACTGTAAATTATGTGCTACTTTACGTCCTACTCTGCGCCGCTTTTCCTGGTGATTTATGGTCTTTTTTGCTTGCCATACATTGAGGCAAGAAACGGGGTTTCCATGAAACGTTGACTTTTGAAAGCAGTCGCTCGAATTCCAGTTGCAGAAGCTGGAGTGTTGTAGTTTGAGAGTCGGAATACAGTCTTCTTATCACACACGCGCACACACGCACGCACACACCCCTAATGCCGTTATTGTAGGCCAGTCCTCAGCTCACCGCATGCTGCTCGGCCTCCGAGCGACTTTTCCTGCTCCACCAGCTTGCTTAGAAGAACAGACGCATTGGCTGTAAGCTCGGAAATCCCAGTGATGAGGGAGCTCAGGCTGTTGTCCACCTGCACGCTGAGGTTCCGACTCTGCCCGTCTCTGTACCTGAGCTCCGCTGATACAACAGCCGCCATCCTGCACGTCTGCTGTCGTCATTACGTAAGGCGTGCTGCCTTCAGAGCTTTGTTTACACGGTTGCATGTGCTGACAGCACAGCCACACAAATGGAATCGCACTTAGAATGATAGTAGAAAAAAATTATAGGCTGATCCAACTAGGATGCAATGTCTTTGAAACAATCAAAATGAGGCCCAGTAGTGGCGTGGCCTCCATGTCCCTGTAGGACTTCTCCGCAATGCCTGGATGTTTCCGATGAGGCGGCGGGCCGGGTGGTCTTCACTCAGTCTCAGTCAAAGAAGATAAGGTTTACAATAGTTTTCATGAGCCAAAGTCGGATTTATGACCATTAATATAACTGAATGAATTCCGTTTTGGACATTTGAACGCATCACTTCTTACTCCTGTAGTTTCCCCCCCGTTCAGGTAAATTCTTGTAAGATCTAAAGAGGTCCTAACAAAGCACAGCTTTTCATTCTGCCTTATGTGTATATGTTTTTATCAAACCGACTGGTTTTTTTTTTTTTTTTTTTTTTTTTTTAACTTTATTGAAGATATACAGGATACAAATTCAAGTCAATTTTAAGTACACAGACAAAACAAAGAGTAACAAAATGTGCCAGGGGAACATAAAGAACAAAAGAGAAAAAAAAAACAAAAAAACAAAAGTTATAAACAAGAGCAGAAAAAGCTTTAAGTTGCTATTCTGTACATTTAAAGAATTCCAGGGTGTCAAAGGTTCTTATAGCTTTGGGGTTGGAAGAATATTTTATTGCTTTGATATATTGGTTTAACTCAATCATAAAAAGTTTGAATAAGGGCTTTTTTTCAGAAAATTTGCATTTATGTATGTGGAATTTGGCTAGTATTATCAAAAGGTTAATTAAATAGTATTCCCTTCTTAGTGAATTATTAACACTATAAAAACCAAATAATATATCCTTGTATACCAAATCAAATTTTTCATAAACTTTACATCGAACAAAGGAGGTAAAGTCTTTCCAAAAAATAGCTGTTGTGGGGCAGTTCCAGAAAAGATGTATAATTGTTTCAGTGTCAAATTTACAGAAGGAGCAGTTTTTATCAATGTCTATGTGTAATGAGGATTTGGCTGGGTAGCATCTGTGAAGAAGCTTAAAACAAACATCCCGGGGTTTATTTGAAATAAAATATTTGGAGGACAAAGTCCAAACTTTCTTCCAATCAATATCTGGGGCAAATTTTCTCCAATAGTGGGTCACATAGGGTAAAACTGCAATATCTTTCTGAAACAGTGATCTTATTTTTTTATTTCTTGTAGATGTTCTTGTAAAGCAAGTCTTACCAATATTTGTTTCAAATAAATAGACTGAATGTGAGGGTAAAGGGTGAACAAGACCTTTAAATAACATTATAACGCCTTTAGGAATAGCATCCATGACTATTGCAAACTCTTTGGGGGTAACTGGAATATTATAAGTGGTCAAAAATTGATTGTATGACATTAAACACCCTCCTGAGTTAAAAAGTTGATTTACATAGAGTATATTATTTTGAAACCAGTAAGGGAAGAATAAAGATTTATTTTTGTACAAAATATTAGTATTATTCCAGATATAAAAGCTGTGAGGAGAAAATGAATGTTTATAGATTAGAGACCAGGCCAGAAGCATTTGTTTGTGAAAATTTGCTAGTTTAATGGGCAACTTTTGAATATTATAGTTAGATTGGAGAAGAAAAGGGAGTCCACTGAGTTTACAAAATAAATAGTTTGGAATAAAATTCCATAAGGAATCTGGGTTGCTAAGAAATTTCTTAATCCAATTGATTTTAAAGGTGTAATTTAAGGTGGTGAAATCTAGACATTAAGTCCTCCTGCGTCTATTGTGTTCAAAAGCACTTTATCTTTAATGTAGTGAGTTTTATTTTTCCAAATAAATTTGTAAAGCATTTTATCAACGGTTTTACATGTGGATGTGTTAACATTGAGGGCAAGTGCTGGATATGTCAATCTGGAGATTCCTTCAGCTTTGGATAATAAAGTTCTTCCTCTTAAAGTGATGTCCCTCTGAAGCCAGCGGTTAAATCTCTTTTTGGTCTTTCCAATTATGGGATTAAAATTTAGGTTGCATCTATCCTCTGTGTTTTTAGAAATCATAATTCCAAGATAAGTAATTTGTGATTTTACAGGTATACCATGTAAAACTGAGTGAGCGCATTCTGAAATGGGTAAAAGTTCACACTTATTTATATTAAGTTTAAGGCCAGAAGCTTCTGAGAATTTATGAATAAGGTTGATTACAATGGGAATTTGATCTGAATTTTTCAGAAAAAGAGTGGTGTCGTCAGCAACTTGACTTATAAGAATTTGTTTATCAGCGACTGAAATACCATGGATGTTATTTTCCTGGATGAAAGCTGCAAGCAGTTGTGCTGCTAGCAGGAATAAATAAGGGCTCACTGGACAGCCTTGGCGAACCCCCCTACCCACCTGAAATCTTGGAGACGTACCATATTTAAGTTTTAATGTACTGTTAGAATTATTGTAGAGAGTTTTTCAAACCGACTGTTTGCATTTAAAACATGAAACGCGATGACGTCAGGAGTCAGGAAGCCGCCAAAATACAATCTCCGTTGACGGCCGGAAGTTGTTGCTTGCTAGGAGCAGCTAGCTCTGAAGTCCGCGGGTTTTTCACGCTGCCTGCAGTTGCTGCTTGTTGATCGGTGCGCGCCTGTCTGCGTGGATCACGCGCTGAAAGACGTCTCGTAAAGCTCCAGGTTTGCGTGAGTTTGTGCGTTTTTGTCCCGCGGCTTAATGTCACTGCGGGCAACAGAGAATCTGATAAAAGTTTGACTAATTCTCGACAGGAAGATGGCGACTTAGGAAATGTTGGGAAAGCCGTTTTTCTTGTAAATACCAATGATTACGCCGCCGGTTCGCTGACACTCCAGCATTGATAAAGTCTGAAGCATCCTCTTAGGTAACCACGGTAACCGTCTCTCCTGCCTTAGCAGCCAACCGCGACACGTAGCGTTCGGACTCCTCCCTCTGTCTGTCGGACCGGACATCTACCTGTCTGACGTCAGACCCGTTACTCATCTAAGCTGTGAGCGCGCATGCGTTTGTGTGCACGTTTTTGTACATTTTTCACAACAAACGAATGAGTTTATTTACCCCGCAGAGACGGTCACAGTGATCTGATCTTTCTGCCCCGGTTGTGGAGGCTCTTGGTTTGACCCCCACCTCCAATTGGCTTTGGGGTGTAAGCACAATGAATGGGACAAGGCCCCCTCCCAGCAGGGTTAGGGGTGTGGAGTCACTGTCCTTGCTGAGCTGCCGGTGTCCCTCTCTTCCAGGAGGGGGGCAGCATGTGTGAGGAGCAGACCGTTTCTCTGGTAGACGTTCTGGAGGAGGATGAGGAGCTGGAGGAAGAGGCTTCAGCCGTCCTGGCCGGAAGTGACTCGGATCACTGCTCGTACCCGCTGGTAGGTGTCCTCCTGCAGGCCTTTGACAGGTGGGTGGGGGTTCAGACTCACACCCTCTCTTGTGTGTGTGCTTCAGGGCTACGTGAAGAGGCAGGCGCTGTATGCCTGCAACACATGCACGCCAAAGGGGGGCGAGGCTGCAGGGGTGTGCTTGGCTTGCTCCTACAAATGTCACGAGGGCCACGAACTGTTCGAGCTGTACACCAAGAGGTATAACCTGTGCCATGCTGTCCACAGGGATGGGGGGTTTCTTGCTGATATCTAGCATAAAGTTAAGATGACACAATAACTGCCCCCCCATCCACACACACACACACACACACTCTCTCTCCTGCTACAGGAACTTCCGCTGTGACTGTGGAAACAGGAAGTTCTCAGATCTGCAGTGTAAACTTCAGCCCGTGAGTTAGTCTGCTTCACCTGCTTCACCTGCTGCTCCTTCCACCCATCCACCCCACCCTCTGAAACTCTGTGTGCGTTTCAGGAGAAGGATGACATCAACAGTCTAAATAAGTACAGTCATAACTTCTTTGGGGTGTACTGCACCTGCAGACGGCCGTACCCGGACCCGGATGACCAGGTGAGTCTCCTTACATGCAGCAGCTGGTCGTCTCTGCGCCGTGCTCTGATTGTTGTCTGTGCAGGTGGAGGATGAGATGATTCAGTGTGTGGTGTGCGAGGACTGGCTGCACAGCAGGGTGAGTCCCATGCGCCTGACCTGTTTTGGATGTCCCACAGCGGTGGGGGGCTCCTGACAGCTGAGCTGTGTGTGTTTGCAGCACCTGGGCTGTGTGGTTCCTGACTGCGTTGAGCTCCAAGAGATGATCTGTGAGGCCTGCATGAAGAGAAGCCCCGTCCTGTGGGTGTACGCGGCGCACCTGGCAGGTAATCCATCGACTTTGCTGCTTGAGTTCTGACTAAAACCAGGAAGTGGGACCACTTCACCACAGGCGCCCCACTTACATGGTGGCCGTGGTGCAGAGGTAGAGCGGTCGATCTCTGATCAGAAGATCACAGGTTAGGTTCCCGCTTTGCCCACCCATGTGTTGAAGTGTCCTTGGGCAAAACACGGAACCCCACATTGCTACTAGTGGGGGTAGATTGATGGCAGTATTTGTCATCAGTGTTGGAATGTGAGTGTGACTGACACTGTGACTGTAAATATAGAAGTAAACTCCATTTATCATTCCGCTGCAGTCCTGTCCTCTGGTCTTTACACTGGCTTCCTGGGTCCCTCATGAAACAGATGCATTCTGGGAAGCTTAGGAGCAGACCTGCTGATGGGGCCGAGTCAGGACTAAACTCAGAGGTTTCCGTTTCATGCAGCTGAAACTGTAAACATTCTTCCTGATGAAGTTCAGGTCCAGGATAAAATACTGAAAGCCCTCTGTTCTTTTTTGAAGTTATTTTAATGATAACAAAGGTTTTATATTTTATAGTGATTGTTGTCGGTGTGCTTTTATTTGGTTGTTTTCAGCTGCAGGTCCAGAGGAACCAAAAGAGGAGGGGCCTGGAGCTGAAGATATTACTGCTAAGTCAGAGAACCAGGTGAGGCACCGAAGAATGTTGGAGGAATTATTCAGAATCTAAAGAAGACATGTTCTGATGAGGTCGTCAAAGTTGTACAAGCAAGGAGTGCAAACATGGATTAACACAGTGCTTCTCAAATATTTTTTGCCAGGCCCCCCTAGGAAGAAGAAAATGTTTTGTGCACTAGAAGAGTGAATCACTTAAAAGATATTGTCACATATTTACTGCCAATTATTGATGGTTTTGCTTTTACTCTCTGTTACTGTGGTTAAATAGATAGATAGATAGATAGATAGATAGATAGATAGATAGATAGATAGATAGATAGATAGATAGATAGATAGATAACTTTATTAATCCCACAATGGGTGAAATTTCATTTATCTGTGGCAGCAAAAATGACATTCATATTAAATAATTAAAAATATTACTAAAATTATAATGAAAAATGATCAAAAATGAGATTCTTATTAAATAAATAAACATTAAATATTAAATAAATACAGCTGCAAAAGTGTAAAAAACATGCGGTCTGCAAAACATGTAAACTGTAAAAAAAAACGTTACGAATTTTTTTTAAAATACAGAAATAAATAATGAAGTTCACACCAAAAACAAACAACTGTTCAGGAACAAAAAACAATTTAAAATTGGAAAACAACAACTATAACAAAAGAAAATAAATAAATAAATGAGTGAATGAAAAAACAACCTGGGACCATGGAGTGTTACTGTAACACACTAGCCGCGTTTACATGGGCAAAAGTAATCAGAAAGAACGCCTGATCGGAAAGAAAATGTGTCATGTAAACGCGCCGTTCGGAATAGTCTGCCCCGGTCAGACTCTTTCGGATCAAACTTTCTTTCCGATCGAGATAGGTGGGTTATACCGATGGTTTATCCAATCGTGGTACATGTAAACGGTTCATTCCGATCGTGTGTCATTTCTGCTCAGGTTTACGTCATTCATAGACGGTGTTTCGCTGAGAGAAAGCTTTGGAGCGCATACGGGACCAATCAGCTGGTCTGCGGAGGCCCCGTGAAAAGCGCCGCTCCGCTCTCGCCCCGCTGGCTCTCTGCCTCTCTCTCACCCCTCACGAAGGGGCTGCCGGGGAGGAGCGCTTCATTCCCACTGAGGTCTGGACCCGGCACCCGAGCTCTGCGTTCGGGCTCCGGTGCCAGTAGACCGAGTGAACCTCTCTGAGCAGAGCAGGCGGATTTATTAATGTGTTTGGGGGGGGGAGGGTGCTTTGGTACGTGTGCGTTTTGTTGTGTTGTTATGTGTGAGAATTCGGTTGTGAGCCGACCCGCCGCTCTGGGTTAGCGGCTGCAGGACTCACGAGAACCGAGCAGAGCTCGGCCCGTCAGCTCACACATTTGGGTCGGTGTGTGAGCTTCAAAGCAGAAATGTCGCTCAGTCCTTAGAAACTGTCCAAACAATCACGTGGATTTGTGTTTCCAGTTGTGTCCCGACAAAATAAAGGCTTATTCCCAAACATTTGCGTGCAGCCAAGCTAATGTTGTTAGCCCGTGTTTATAGCCTCTCCTAACCCTGGCTTCAAGCTCCCCCAGCACAAAAAAGCACCGACCACACGGATTAAATATAAAACGATGAGCGAGTAGACGCTTCATAATATTCATAAGATTAATAAAAGCAAGTTTGGAAGATCGTCTCGTATATTACTGAGCTACTGCATAAATGTATGTGACAGCAAAGGGTTGTTTACAACGGGACACTTCCTTCCGGGTTTCTCAACAGTACTGCGCATGCCCAAATGATTTATTCCGACCGAAAGTGTGACCCATGGGAACGTTTGTTCTAATCGGAAAAAGGTTTTCTGGGCCCATGTGCACGGGTGAATTTTAACCCGACCATTGATCCGATCAAGATATTTTACCCATGTAAACGCGCCTACTGTTGTAGTCTGATGGCTGTGGGGGGGTGACCTCAGTAGCTCCTTCTTGCACTGTGGGGGTAACAGTCTGGTGCTGAAGGAGCTGGTCAGCGCCTCTACAGTTTGGTGCAGGGGGGGGGGGGGGGGGGGGGATGTATCCATGATGGATGTTAGCTTAGCTAACATCCTCCTGTCCGCCCCCTCCTCCATGGACTCCAGTGTGCAGCCCAGGACAGAGCCGGCCCTCCTAACCAGTTTGTTAAGCCTCTTCATGACTCTGCCTGCACTGC
Source organism: Oryzias curvinotus (assembly GCA_023969325.1). Taxonomy (NCBI): domain Eukaryota; kingdom Metazoa; phylum Chordata; class Actinopteri; order Beloniformes; family Adrianichthyidae; genus Oryzias; species Oryzias curvinotus. The sequence continues at coordinate 25,344,006 of CM043729.1, forward strand.
CCCCCGCCCAGCACACAACTCCATAGAGGATCATAAAAGGTCCTCAGCAGCTGTCTGCACACACCAAAAGACCTCAGTCTCCTCAGCAGGTGCAGGCGACTCTGGCCCCTCCTGTACAGAGCATCCATGTTGGACCAGTCCGGTCTGCTGTTAAGGTGAACACCCAGATATTTAAAAGTGTCCACGGCCTCAATGTCTGAACCCTGGATGTTCACCGGAGAGTGTGGTGGTGAGGACCTCCTGAAGTCCAGGACCAGCTCCTTTGTCTTGCTGGTGTTAAGCTGCAGGTGGTTAACTTCACACCAGCCAACAAAGTCAGAGATGACCCCCCCTGTACTCCTGCTCCCCCCCCCCCCGATACGCAGCCATGGCACTGTCATCTGAGAACTTTTGCAGGTGACAGTGGTGGAAGTCGTAGATGAAGTCTGATGTGTACAGGGTGAACAGGAATGGGGGGAGCACAGACCCCCACATCAGACACACAGTCACGCAGCCTCACAGACAGGCCACAGTCTGTGGTTGATGTTGGTCCACACCTGCAACCTCCAGCTTCCTCCTCAGCAGTGAAGCTGGATGGTGTTGAAAGCACTGGAGAAATCAAAAAACATGACTCTCACAGGGCTCCCAGGGGACTCCAGGTGAGACAGGTAGATGATGGCGTCATCCACCCCGATGCCTGGTTGACATGCAAACTGCAGCGGGTCCAGAGCTGAGCTCACCTGGGTGTGGAGGGGATGAGGATGATCCTCTCCATAGTCTTCATCAGGTGGGAGGTTAAGGCGACAGGTCTGAAGTAGTTCGGTTCTGTAGGACGAGGTACCTTTGGAACCGGAACCAGGCAGGAAGTCCTCCAGAGGACTGGTACCTTCTCCAGTCTCAGGCTCACATTAAATATGAACAGCCCCCCCTCACAGAGCTGGTCTGCACACTCCCTGAGGAACCTGGAGGTGATGTTGTCAGGGCCTGTTGCCTTCCTGGCCTTTGTTCTCCTTAATTCCATCCTAACCGGATTCAGGGTGAGGCAGAGGGGGGTTGGAGGGTGGGTGGGCAGTGGCTGGTCTGGTGCTGTGAGTCGTTGGGGGGGGGGGGGTCCTTTTGCTTCTGTTGGAAGAAGGGGGGAGTGGACTGCTTGGTGCTGAGGTGGTAACAGCTGGAGCTGGGAGGAGACGCCTGAGCTGGAAAGGTGTGAAGAGGGGGCCGCGTGGATGGAGACTGGGGGCTGGGCAGAATCAAATCTGTTAAAGCACAGGTTCAGTTCATTTGCCCAGACTTGGTCACCTGTGATCTGGCACCATTTCCAGCCTCAGCATGTCCTGAGATGTGTTTCAGACGTCTCCACACATCACAGATGTTGTTCTGTTCCAGGCGCTGCTCCAGCTTCTTCCTGTAGCAGTCTTTGCACTTCCTGATGTTGTATTTCAGGTCCCTCTGTACTCTGTAGCTCCTCCTTGTCCCCAGAGAGAAAAGCCCTCTTCTTCTCATTTAGGAGGGTCTTCAGCTCAGGAGTGACCCAGGGCTTATTGTTGGAAAAACACTGCACTGATTTTGTTTGCACTGTGTTTTCCATACAAAAATTGACATAGTCCGTGATGCAGTCAGTGAGACTGTCAATGTCCTCCCCCTGTGGACTGCAGAGAACGTCCCAGTCTGTGGTGTTAAAACAGTCCCTTAGTCGCTCTGTTACCTCCTCAGTCCAGATCTTCACCGTTTTAACCTGTGGTTTCTGCTGTTTCACCACTGGAGTGTAAGCAGAGGAGAGATGGACCAGGTTGTGATCAGAGCGTCCTAAAGGAGGGAGGGGGGCAGAAGTATATGCATTCTTGACGTTAGCATAGAAAGGTCCGGAGTTTTCCTGTCCCTTGTATGACAGTTCACATACTGGGTGAAGTTGGACAGGGTGGTGGAGAGGGGGGTGCAGGCATGGTTAAAGTCTCCAGAAATGAGGATCAGGGCCTGTGGGTGTTGTGTCTGCAGCTGGGACACGGTGCTGTGCACGCGCTCACAAGCGACAGCAGCGTCAGCTGACGGGGGGGATGTAAACAGTGACCACCAGCACATGGAGAACTCCCGTGGGAGATAGTACGGCCGAACGCTGACTGCCACCAGGCCAACGTCCTTGCTGCAGTGCTGGTCTTTCACAGTGATGTGGTTCGGGTTACACCACCTGTCATTCACGAACACCGCCAGACCACCGCCTTTCTTCTTTCCGCTCTGCGCCGCGCTCCGGTCCGCCCGCACCAGCGTGAAACCGTTTGTTATGTCCTGGTGGAGGCACGTCTCTGTGAAACACAGCAGGCTGCTCTCCCGGTACACCCGCTGCAGACGCATGAGCGCCGTTAGCTCGTCCAGCTTGTTAGAGAGCGCGCGGACGTTTCCCATAGTAACGGATGGTAAATATGGCTCGGACCTCCGTCTTCTCTCCCGGCGTTTAACTCCAGCTCTGCAGCCTCGTCGTTTCTTCCGTATTTCAGCTGGAATCTCTGGCTTTCCAGCGAGGAGAATCTCAGCTCGGCCAAGAGCTCACAGCTGATCTCGAGTGTAAACAATGGAGCTGCATCCTAACGGATCCCCCGAGGCCGGTTCAAAAAGTTGAGAAAAAAAAAAACAAAAAAAACAAAAAGCAAAAGTAATAATGTTCCTGTCCTTTGTCGCAGAACTTCGTATTAGTTGTTGAAAGATACAAAAAACACAAATAAGGTGGAAGAAAAATATTAAAAAACGCAAAGTAAGGAACACAAAAAGGTAGAGCTGCCCAGATAAGCTGCCACACACGCGGCGCCATGGTAACCATGGTAACCAAAGACTGAAGGAAAAAGAACGGAAGGAAAAAAACAAGGAAAGTAGTTTTGTTTATTTAAAATAAAATTAAGGTACTTAAAACATGTTGATACTTACAGCTTTTATGGTTTTTTTCTTCATGTGAAGTTAATATTAGGGTTGAGTATTGCTTGTTGCTGCGGTTTTATGTGATAATTATAATGAATAGTTACATTTCTCCCTCTCTACTATAATTAATACTACTATAATTTCATTGATAGATCTATACCAGAAAATTCAAAGTATTCTATATACTAAAATTGCATAATCATAATTAAAAGACTTCTGGGAACGCCTTGAAGATAGTTCAAAAAATGATTTGAGTGGGACTCGAACACTCTCCTCTCAGAGATACGGTCCTTGTTCAAATCCCAGCTTTATCCTTTCTGTGCAGAGTTAGCATGTTCTCCTCATGCATGCATCGGTTTTGTCCAGACTCGCCTGCTACAGTCCAGACATATGCACCGTATGTTGACTGATGAGTGTGTGTGGGTGTTTGGCCCTGGGTAAAGCCTGCTGGGATAGGCTCCAGCAACCCTGTTCCCTCAAAGGGAAAAGGTTTGAAGATGGATGGACATTCATGGTGTCTGCTCCTGCCCCTGCAGCCTGAGCGTGTTTAGTTTTCCAAGTCTGCAAACTACTCAACTCACCGGGTTTATTCTGCAATAGTGATCATCTTCACTCTCATGCCTCCTTCTAAGGATGTGCAACAGTAAACACGTCTCCCACACACAATGTTTTGGGTTTGGGCTGTGGACAAAGGCAGACTTAGGGTTCGAGTCCCAGCTTCCCCGGTAGTATGACTCCCCCAGTGGTGCTTGTCTCCTCTTTTCACAGGAGAAGGATGTTACAGAGCCCAGCTGTAAGCGAAGCCATGAGGAGGCGGAGCCTAGCTGCCGGCTGAAGGAGCTGCAGGAAGGGGGGCAAAAAAGGGTTCAGTCGGGAGCCGTCTTTTGGCCGTCCGGGTGGCGCTCTAAGCTGTGTTCCTGTGCTTCCTGCCAGGTAACCATAAATACTTCTGCACAAACAGGCTGCCATGGGTTAGCCCCGCCCCTTTTATTGCTCTTTTCCCCTCCCTTTGACTCTGACTGAATTTCATGTACAAGACAGTTCAGAAACAGTCCAAAATAAAGTCTTCATCAAGTGACCCCAGTCTGTACCCCCCCCCCCCCCCACACACACACACACACACAGCTGATGCTGTCTGAAGCCGGTCTGTCCTTCCTGCTGGATGAGGCGGACACCGTTCTGGAATACGAGAACAAAGGGAAGACCAGAGAGCGTGAGCAGCCAGGAACCGACCCTCTGATGTCGGCGCTGGACAACCTGAGCCGTGTGCAGCAGTTGGAGATCATCCACGGTGTGCCAAGCTGGATTTCAGAACTACAGCTCCCATGGATCCTTGCAGCTAATGCTGATGCTGTTTGTGTTTCTCTCAGGGTACAATGACATGAAGACGGATCTGAAGGACTTTCTCCAGAGGTTTGCAGCAGAAGGAAAGGTGTGTCAAAGACCTGACTTTATTTTCTTCTCTTCTTTTCTTCCTCTGTCTGTCTCTTCTCCTCTTCATCCTTCAAGCAGGTCAGAGCCTGCAAAACCCCCAAAATATTGTGTTTCGGGGGTCTTTGGATCACTGACATCAATCTTAGACACCTGTGATAATTAGTTGAGTTCAAATAAAAGAAAAAATGTACTAAAGAAGAACGATCCACATTTTTAAACAGACCAACATTTTGAAACAATATGGGAAATAAAAAGCATCTGCTGCTGAAAAGCATGAAACAGTTAAATACTTTGAACAAGGTCTGAAAACCTTTGATATTTCAGGAAAACGTCAGCGTGATCATGGCTCTATCAGGAGATTTGTGGCTGATTCAGAGACACATGGGTTGGTGCAGAGAAAGACAGAATGAGGACGTTTCTAGCAGACAAATCCATCAGCTGCTAAAATAGCATTACAAAGCAGCAAGCACATGTTTGAAGCTGCTGGAGTCTCTGGAGTCCCACCAACATCAAGGTGGAGGATCCTCCAGAGGACTGCAGTTCTACGGAAACCTTCTATTGGCCCCCCCAAACAGCAGTCACAAACAGAAACGGCTGCAGTGGAACCAGACATGCATGAAGACTCATTTTCAAACTGATGAGTGCCGTGAAGCCCTGGATGGTCCGGATGGATGGAGTAGTGGGTGGTTGGTGGATGGCCACCACGTCCCAACAAGGCTGCGATGTCAGCATAGAGGTGGTAGAGTCATGGTTTGGGCCGGAAACATGAGGAGCGAGCTGGTTGACCCCTGAAGGTGTAAGAATGACCTCTGAAAAGTAGGTGGAGTTTCTGACTGACAAAAAGAAGAACCGTCTGTCTTCATGCATGACAATTCACCATCTCATGCTCTAAGGCAGTGGTCCCCAACCTTTTTGACACCGTGGACCGGTACAACGCAAGACACGTTTACCGCGGACCGGTCGGGGGGGTGGGGGGGGGGGTTTAGGTGCAACGCTGCAGCGCAAGACAGATTTAACATGGACCGGGGGTGGTATTTTCTCTTTAGTAATAATAACAACAATAATAATAATAATTTTCCCCTTGTCAAGGCAACTTTCTAAAGAAGTTTCTTTTTTGCTCATTTTGGTTGTTTGGGTTTAATTTTAGTGGGGTTTATCACCTGATGTTTGGTGTCGCGACTTTGCCGTGCGTTAAGTGTGACAGATGTAACAGAGAAAAACCGGTCACTTTTCAAAATAAAACGTTTTTGTCGGAAAAAAACAATAAAATGGAAATTATTTTTTCTTTCTGTGCGTTCCGGTGCCAAAATTTCCCGCGGCCTGGAACCGCTCCGCGGCCCGGTGCCAAGTGTCCCGCGGCCCGGTACCGGTCCGCGGCCCGGTGGTTGGGGACCACTGCTCTAAGGAATACCTCTGCATCATTGCTGCTATGGACAGAAAAGGAGATAAACTGATGGTGAGGCCCCCCATCCTCCCCTGACATCAACCCTGTTGAGAACCTTTGGAGCAACATCCAGCAAAATATCTGTGAGGGTGGGGGGCAGATCACATCCAAACAGGATGTGGGAGACTATTCTGACATCCTGTAAAGAAACTCGAGCAGAAACTCTCCTAGATCTCATAAGTTCAAATGGAACTTGACCTATAAAGATGTTTTTAAACCTTCTGCTATCCTATGACCCCCCCCCCCCCCCCTTACATTGACGTTTTCTCCCTACCATGACAAAGGTGGATAAAGGTGGAGAGGATTTCATGTAATCCATGGACACCAGTGAAGATCACAAATCATTGAAGAGAAAAGGTTCAGAGCACTGTTTAGTGGGTCTAGATGACCCAACTCCCAATGTTAAAGTGCCTAGGATAGCACAAGGGTTAATTCATCTCATCTGTGTTGCCCTATATATACAGGGGAACAGTATATATATATACTCTTCCACTTATGTCTCGCGTTGCCGGCTTTTACGAGTTCTTGACTAATCCCAGAAATCTTCACGTTCTGTCAAGGTCAGGCCCATGGGGTCCTCCAGCTTTTTCTCGTTCTATGGCTCTCTGCCTCTGCTGCATATAGACTACAAAGTTGGCCGAGTGAAACTTGTAGTTTCAAAGTCCCACACAGTCCTACTTCCTGCAAGGATGACTGACTCTACCTCAACTCAGTACATGCAGCCTTCCTCCACTGCCCCCTTCAGGAGAACAAAGATTCCACTCACATCATCCCATTTCTCTAATAAAGCTTTAATAGCTTGTTGTATGAATGTTGAAATACTTCCCTGCAACAGACTAGCGACCTGTTCAGGGTGTCCCCTGCCTTCGCTCATGAGTGGTCGGGATAGGCTCCGACAGCCCCGTGACCCCGAAAGGGAAAAAACGGATAAGAAAATGAATGAATGAATGAGCTTTAATAGTGACCTACCGGGAGTTTTTTCTGGGTTATCTGTTTTCTGTATTCGGATGCTCCACTTATAGTCTTTAACTTTGTCTTGGTTGTCTGTAATTTTCTTTCTAATCTCCAGGGACAACTCTTTTTGAACTTCTTTTTACTGTGCCTTTTTAATGAAGTGGTTCTGTGAACTCCTTTTCATTGATTGGACCATGAGTCTGGAATAATTCTCTCTCTCTTTCCGTCTTTTCTTCACGTCCTCTGGTCTATTTCAAGTGTGGCACACACCATGTCACCAACATACTGACATGGAGTTACACATAGCTAGTCACCACAGGGACTCCACAGGCCCACGGACTGATTACTAAATTGTGTTTCTATGTAGTGGGCACACCTTGTATTTCCATGCCCATTTGGTCACATTATTTTCAGTATTTTCTATTCATTTTTATCCAGGCCCCCCTTTTAATGATTTTATTTTTTATAATAATTCTGTTGAAGCCTATTTGAAAAGCAATGGCGGACTTTGGTTACATTCCATAGAATTTGTATTATTGGATTAGTACATTTGTCAGATTCCAGTTATTAGCCAAAGGATAACATTAATGTAGTCCACATGTGGAATGCTCTTTTTGGTCACAAATGCATGAGGGTCATTTATTTGTCCCTGTTTCTCCTCATATGGAAAATGAGGAAATGCATTGTACTTATTGCTGCTTATTAAGCTGCAATAACGACGAGGCCAATCCATTCATCATGAGAAAACGGGCCTGCGTTTGGATTCAAACTGAGATGCAGTCATGAGGTTTGAATGGAGGTCATGCGGGGTCTTGTGCAGGTCTGTATGAGGCCTCTCTGACGCTCTCTTGCCTTCTTCCAGGTTGTGACATCTGAAGATATCCGTCAGTTCTTCGAGCAACAAAGTAGTAAAAGACGCCGCATGGACGCCGGCACCTTCTCCTGCTCCTGATCACCATTCCTTCTTGAGTGCACGTTTCTGTGGGTCCTCCAGCTGTTAGTGTTGAGTGTGTCAGACCTTTTCCCTGTGAAAAAAGAATAAAAGTTGCTTAGCAGGCATCCTGTCATGTTCATGAAGACTGCTGTGGTTTTTCACCCTCAGCAGTGATCACATCAATGATTAAGACCACCTTTGATGCGTCTCTGGAGCACCTGCACATTTTCAAACATCAGTCACATCATGGTGGCGCCGCGCTCTGTGTTTTTCTGCAAGAGTCTGTGGCGAGCAGCTGCAGGTTCTATTATCCTCCAGGAAAACCAGATCTCAGATTGGGAGTTGGGTCTAAACTGACCCGTCGGTCTGTGCCGGCTCCTCCTCCTCAGCTCTGCAGAGCTCAGTCTGGGGAAGAAGTGCTGCAGTTCAGACGTGTGTCAGCTCAGACAATGTTCCACGCCGTCTGTAAGATGATGGGAAAAGCGGTGACACTAGCCCGTCCAGGTGAAGTCCTGAAAGAATCCAGGAGGACCATCTACAGCAAACCTCCTCGACACCAGATCGGAGCCGCAGTGAGTCCCCTCAAAGTAGCTAGCAGTTACGAGAAAACCAACACATGGCAGTGGGGATTTGTCATTGGCTCCTGGTCAGCTATGACCATCCCTTTATCTTGGAAACTTCTGTCTGTACTTCTCCCTGGTTATTAATGTGTGTAGTATCTGTTTATGCTGCGTCAGTCCACAAACCTCAGTTGGTCCAAGGCTTCTGAAAACCTACTGGTCGGTCCTGTGACCTTAGAAAGGAACTAATGCTCAGGAAGGTCTGTCTTCTTCCGTTAGGCTGAGTTTCTCCATCTCTGCTTTGTTTCTGACAGCAAAGCGTCTTTGTCATGATGGTGTTTGCAGCAGCTATGCTGACTCCTGCAGCCTGGATCCTCCATCACCTGCCGGACTACAGGCAGCGCGCCCAACAGAGGCCCAGAACCTGAGGACCTTCTTCACTGGTCCACTCCTCCTTGTCGACACCCAGCTTTTACCTGCATACTTTTAAATCTGTCTGCTAAAATGTGTTAAACACACTTTTATTCTCCAAGAGGGTGATTTGTAAGAAAAGCTTCAGTCCAATGACTTTTTTGTGACACTGCAATTTAATGTCGATATTTCATATTATTTCATCAAAATAAATAAAGGATGTGAATTTCTGTGCCTGTGTGGGTGGTGGAATTGAACGCACAGCTCCTGCGTGCCATTCTTCAGCCTGTGTATTTTAGCAGAATGTCTTTGCTTGTTTACTCTGCTCTGTTGTTGCAACAAAGTTAAGCTCTTCCTGTTGGAATATCCTGGTTCTCACAAAACGAGCTGAGACAGGAAGTCTTCTTTAGCTTTTTCTTCATCCCCCTCATTGGTCAAACAGACTGTTCCAGCACGGAGCTTGCAGTGATGTTCTCTGCAGATGATGCATCTAAAAACCATTGTTAATGATACCTGCAACGTTGACATCTGGAACATCAATATTTGCAGCAACATCTACAGAACCTGACATTAACATCTGCAGTATCGACATTGCAGTATTTGTAATCTTGCACTGTTGATACTAGAGACATCGATTAAACCTTGTGCTATCCTATGACCCCCCCTCTTCCATTGAGGTGTTCTCCCTACCATGACAAAGGGTTGGGGTTAGGCCAGGACACTGAGCTCTCCACCACAGACTCCACCTCGCCGAACAAAACGGGAACAGGCAGGATCACGGCGCCTGGGCAGTGCCTGAGCGACTCCCTCTCCCCCTCCAGCTTGCTGCGTCCGTCCGTACACGTTCACCGGATTCGGACAGTCGTCTTCGCCGTACGGAGGACTCCGGCCGTCAAACACGTAACCGGTGCTGATGTAGATGAACAGCGATCCACATACAGCAGGTGGAGAGGATTTCATGTAATCCATGGACACCAGTGAAGATCACAAATCATTGAAGAACAAAGGTTCAGAGCTCTGTCTAGTGGGTCTAGATGACCCCACTCCCAATGTTAACGTGCCTAGGATAGAACAAGGGTTACACTAATGCTGGGGCAACATGAAAGACCTTGCAGTTTAAATGACAGCAACTTCCCAGACATCTGCATTGAAGGTTATATTTAGCACAGAAACCTGGAATGATGGTGAGAAGAAAGACATCTTGCCTTGTATCGGAGAAGTCCTGACATCAATGGTGGGGCTTTGAGGCGAAGCTCTGCATTCATCTCTGATACGGGTGTCAAAAGACATTTTTGGCTAATTCTAAAATCCAACCATCATCATCATCCACCCAGAGTCTGCATGTTACTGTGAGGTGATTCATCATGGGAAATGTAGTGTAATTCTTTATTCTGATAGGTTGGCTGGGCGCATGAACTTCTGATGAAGGGAAGCAACTGTGGACTGACGTGGATCAGCCTTGTGGGCAGGTGTACTTCTACAGGTGCAAGGGGGGTGTTGCCTGATGCTCATTGCGTAATGGAAAAAGGCTCTCAGTCAGTGCAAAGAAAACTTTATTGATAGAGATCTTTTCCAAGTCACACACAGGAAGCCAACTTCAGACAACAGAAGGTCACAGTGGGACAAACTGTCACCCCACCTGCTTCATGCCGCAGCAGACCCCTCCTTGAGTGTAAACACCTCAGATTGACAGTCTCCACTGAAGTATCAATAAAGAACATAGATAAAACTTTATTAATCTCCCAAGGGAGAAATTCAGGTGTCCGGCAGCAAAACGCACACAAACACGCAGTAAATAACAATAACATAATTTATAAAATATCAGTTGATATCAGGCAGATTTGTTAAACAGTCTGATAGCTGAGGGGACTGACAAGAACTCAGTCACCAGACAGAATGACAAGAACTCATAGAAGGACCTTGAAGCTTCATTCCATATCTGTTCGATTAGCCACCTACACACAGAACCTGGAGTGGGCAGGTAAAAGACAATCCCTGGATTCATCTGCGTATTGAAATGTATTCATTGCGTATGAGACATATTACAACAGACAGAGAGGGCTGAATAATGGGACACCGGCACCGGCACCATGACTTCAGTAGCTGATACAGCTACTGAAGTCATGGTGTGAGCTCAGCAGGGATATCAATCATCAGAGTTAGTCACAGCACAGCAAAGGTGACCTGGGGCCCATAGTCATCATCATCATCATCATCTGCAGCAGCAGCATCCACACGTCACACCAATCCTCTCGCTGCAGCCCAACAGTTCAACTGGAGATGGAGTATCAGTCATCCTGCCATCTTTCTTGGTGCTTAAGGAAGCATATCAGACTTGCAGGAAGCGGTAACCTCTTTAGCTTCTGGTGTCTGACCATCTGTAGAATCCGCAGCCTGCAAAGCTGGAGCAGTGGACGTGGGGGGGCTACAAGAAACAGCACAGGTCACACCAGAACCAGGAGCACAGAAACTGGTAACTGTCAGGAACCAGGTCACCTGCTTTCTCTTTGATGTTGCTCCATTCAGAGTAGCTATCCAGGTGCTCCATCAGTCTGGAGCAAAGAGCCACATCACCAACGTAATCTAGAAGGAGGTCAATGATTGGCCCCGCCCACCGGGAGATGCTTGGAACCGAAATCATCTCACAGAACTGTCAATCAATGAATGGATCAGTTAGTGAACGAAAATGATCATGATCCAGTCCCACTGTGTGCAACCATCAATGTAAGAGCTGTAAATTCTCTGCTGGAATTTGTGACTTGAAGCAGCTTGATTTGCATTAAATCCAACTAACAACAAGAAGTGGCAGTTCATATTTGCAACATATTCAGTTAAGCAAAGACTTCCTGGGTCGTGCGGCAGCAGTCTAGGCAAACATGCCCAGACTTCCCTTTCCTCCAGCTCCTCTGGGGCGACCCTGATGTGCTCTCAGCCCAGCTGGGAGACATAGTGTCTCCAGCGTGTCCTGGGTCTTCCCGGGGTTCTCTGCTCTAAGGGAGCGCCCAGCCACCCCATGGAGCAAGCTTGATGGATGTGTATACTTTATTTCTTCATCATTCTAACTGCTGATTTTAAGACTGCTTTTTGAACTCTGTCAACCTACATATTGAAGGCTGCTGTGTTGGGATTTTTTCTTCTCCATATACTATCTGGAACAAGTCTGAGAAAGCAGAGGGAGTTTGGGATACAAACTGATAAGACCTAATGCAGGAACTGCGATCTAACACTCCTATGTATGAAGAGGATTTTATGTAATCCATGGACACCAGTGAAGATCACATATCATTGAAGAAAAAAGGTTCAGAGCTCTGTCTAGTGGGTCTAGATGACCCCACTCCCAACGTTAACGTGCCCAGGATAGAACAAAGGCTAGAGCAGATATACCTATGACAATTACAGGCTTAGCTCATCTTTTTAAGTGGGACACTTGCACAATTGGTGGCTGACTAAATACTTTGTTGCCCCACTGAATAAGTACCTAATACATCATAGATTTTTCTTTGCGACCAACCCAATAAAAGTCAAGTTTCTTTGTTGCAATTCTTCAGGGGGGTGTTCCAGAAAGCAGGTTCTGCTAGCTCCCACGGTAAGTTTCAGGCTAAGGAAGTGGATAACCTCAGCTTTCAGTTCCAGAAATGGAGGTATGTTTCAGGGTATGTCTAGTTGCCATAGCAACTCATGCTCTGAACATAACCTGGTCTGGAGCAGGTTTAGTTGAAGGTTAGTTTGTTTTCAGAGAGGTGCAGCAGCATGGCGTGTCCATTTCAAGATGATTCTAGTGGATGAAGGAGCTCAGATAATACTTTTTCCACCGTGAGAGGGTGAAAAGACTACATATGGATGTTGGAAAAATACCCTTTTTTACTTTGATCTAACTTAATTATTTGCTTCATTTAAGAGAAATCATTGTTTTTGTTCATTCAGCTTAAAAATAACACATAGTTATCAGACAGTTATTTTACTTTCATTCAAATGAATTCAATTAAGTAGGTGTAACTTTGGTGCTGCTGTTAGATCGGCACCGCAACGGATTGTGGGATCCCTCAAATCTGCCGCTGGACCTCAGATTGCATCTGTACATTGACTTGACACTAAAACTGGATGCCTCTGCCACACAAATCATGTTCAGTGTGACCACAGCTTTAGAGATCATGCTGTCATGTGTGTACACTCTTACCTGAACTCCTTTTGTTTGGTGTATCTCTGGCAGGAGTTGGTTGTGTGGCTCGTTCCACTCTGATCGGGTGATTTTGACCTCGGGATGAGACTGGTTGCCATACACACAGTTGAAGCAGGACTGAGCATCACCTCCGTGGTCCAGCAGGTACTTGAACATCGGAAGGTACTTCATGGAAAACATGAAGACAGCAGGGAAGGTGGTGGGGTGGGTGGGGATGCTGGCATTAATGTCGGCGCCGTGCTCCACAAGCAGGGTGATGGTCTGCATGCAGCCCTGCCTGCCAGCCACCATAAGAGGCCTAAACACATCCAGGTTCGGGTCAGCGCCAAAGGACAGTAGTGTCTGTACTGCATCAATGTTGCTGTTGATGACAGAGAAGTAGAGTGCCGTGCTGCGGCGATCCTCAAAGAGCCTGGACCGCTCTTGAGACAGCTGAGCATTGACATCAAAGCCTGCATGGATCAGCATCATCAGTGCGTTGTTACGGTTGTACTCTGCTGCCAGGTGCAGTGGGCTGATCCCAGTCCGCCGGACTCTTGCCTTATGGGTGACTGGGATCAACATGGTGACAATCCTAGAAACAAGATGTAACAAAGGAGTGAGTACACAGAACAAGGATGAAGCGGTCAGAAAACAGACTCTGTATCATGATGTATTAGCTAGAGGCCTGATCCAACCCAGAAGACATAAAAAACTAACACATCTGCTTTTCAGCTACAAGTGAATCGGAGACCTACAAACAAAGAATTCTGAAGATAAAAAGGAAGAAGTCCAAGGCATCAAAAGCTTCTTACCTTGTCTCAGTAATCAACCTGTCTATAGGAGAAGCTGCACTTTCTATTTCTCCAAGATTCTGAGAAGAAGGGAGTTCTTCATCCAAGATTAAACTGCCATATTACTTTCAGGAAGATGAACTCATAGATGTGGGGGGAGTTCCTCATGCTTCTAGGGCAAACCCCCAATGTTCAAGGTGGTCAGAAAAGTTCATGTTGAAGAGGAGGGATGATCATGCTAACCCTCTACACAGCATCCATTCTATCAAATCTTAAATGAACATTTGATAGAATTGTGCTGAGAACAGAAGCTGCGTCAAATTAAATCCAATTTTATTCATAAAGTGCTTCTTATGCATCGCACAGCTCGAAGTGCTTTACATTTAAAACAAAAACATACATAAGTATTACAATAAAAAAAAACACCCCCCCTTTACCCTCCCCCCTCGCCTCCCTTCACACATAAATCCCATTACCAATAAAAAAAAACGAATACTTATAAAAATAACTCCTAAGAGAAACTTAAGGCTTGCCTCTGGTGTGGAGAAACAGTATTTGTGAATCTCTTCATACCACAGAACATCGCCACAGTGCCCACCCAGACCAGGACAGCAATGGGGTCCACTCCACAGCTGTGAGGCTGGACCCTGACTGCCCCAGCAAGGGCGGTAACCATGGCAACAACCACTGACCAAGCCAGCAAGCTCTGGTAGAGAAGATCCCCACAAGAAACACTGGGGCTAAAATTCTGATAGGATGTTAAAATTAAATACATAAAATAAAATGTATTAAAACTAATAAATAACTGACTAAATACGCAGATAAGATCAACTAAAAGTGAAATTAAAAAGGTTGGTCTGCAGCAGGCTGTTCCACAGGCGAGAACCGAAATGGCAGAACAAAGCCTCACCGTAAGTTTTGGTCCTCGCCTTAGGGACAACTAAACGGCCAGCACCATAGGACCTCAGGGTCAGCAAGTAATCAGTAGCTCATTAAAAAAGAAGGACCAAGACCATTAAAATATTTATAAACTATTAGGAAAACTTTCAAAAAAATCCTGGAACGATACAGCGATTTTAAAATGGTTGTTATGTGTTCCCGCCCCCTGGTCCTCGTCAGAATTCATGCTGCTGAGTTTTGTAAAAGTTGTAGGCTTGCGAAGGATTTTGGGTAAACCAGAGAGCAGGGCATTGCAATGATCTAACCTACAGTACTAAAGCTAAAAGCAAGCATCAGCACCTCTGTGCTGGCAAGAGAGAGGAATTGGCGGACTCTGGCAAGGTTTTTAAGATGATAAAATCCTGTCTTTTAATATGTGGGATAAAATTCAGCTCAGATTAAAAAAGTATGCCCAGGTTTCTCACACACGGAGGTAGTTTAAAAAATTCTTGAGTTTAGGTCAAATTATCTTTTGTGTCTTCAGGAAAGATGATTAAAACTTCAGTTTTGTCCTGGTTGAGCTGTGAGGCACTTTCTGCCATCCCTGACTTTATATCTAAAATACAGTTTAAAAGGGTATTGAATTGGTTGGCTTGTGTTGCTCATACACTTGGCTGTGGTCCTCACCTCTGGCTCGTCTGTGTCCCTGTACCTGACCAAGTACCTCGTCTCTGGCTCGTCTCTGCTCCTGCTCCTACGCTGGGCTGTGGATCCTGCGTCTGGCGCCCCCAGCCGTCCTCCAACTCCATCTGGATGAAGCCCATCTGCTGGACTATCTAATCGTGTAGTTGTAGAATTAGATGAGTCCATTCCTCTCTATGAGTTCTGGTACATCGCCTGTCCGTCCTGGGGGGGGGATCCATAATGTGGACATTCCTGTACTGTGGTTTGTCCTAAAACCAGACTGATATCTTTAGGGTTATTTTTCAACTCATGTAGTTGAGTAGCTACACTTTTTTTATATATTCTTACTTAATAATGGAAAGTTGGATACAGGTCTATAGTTATCCAGGGTATTTATGAATCTAAATGATTCTTCTTCAGAAGGGGCGTCACCACTGCCATCCTACAGGCAGAGGGGAGGCCATCGTCTGAGGAGAGCAGTTTCCTATATTTAAAAGCTCTGACCCAAAGAATCCATCCGTTTTAAAAAGGGAAGTGGGAAGGGGATCTAAAAGGCAGATTGTGCCGTTTACTTGGGATAAAAAATGTCCAAGCAATTTTGCTTCAACCAGGACCAAACTCCCCAGTGTTTCTTCTGGTAAAAACAATGCTGGTGATCTGTTAAAAAAAGAGTATTGTGCAGATGAAGAATTAAATCTCAGAGCATTGATTTTACCCATGAACTGGGCATTAGATAATAGGAGGAGGAGGACTTTTTGAAATCATAGCTTTTTTCCCTAACTTGTCCTGTCCAACAGCTAAGCAAACAGATGAGAGCTGAAAGCCTTTAGTGTTGAACATATTTTACTTTAACAACAGGGGTTATGAATCTTATGATACACCAGGTGTATATTTAAATAAACCCCTTTTGTAATTTCAGCTACACTTTATTCATGTTAATTATATTTGTAAATATTTTTTGTTGGACCGGACGGAAAAGAAAAAAGGAGGAAAGAACAGAGAGGGATGACAGATAAGGGGGGGGGGGGGGGTAAAGGAGTAATTTTAGTATCGAGGGTGAGATCATGAAGCGTCAGAAAGCAACAAGTTGCTGGAGCTTTAGAATCACTTGACAGGTTAAGATGCATGGAACATCTAAAAAGGGCGGGGCCTGTCCACACACACACTCAAACGTTACAAACACACCTGGCTCCAAAAGTGTTCACACACACAAGTCTACATGGACACACTGCCACTAACATTCACACATGCACACTTGTGCATTCAGACTCACACATGTGAAACATTACATTCAATCACACAAACTGTTTGTGCAAAGGTGAGATAGCACCTGTGCTGGAGTGAGTGTCTATGTTCTTCTGGGAGGGATAGTGGAATGTAAAAAGGGGGAGAGAACCCAGCCGCCCCCCCAATAAGGCCCCCACAGCACCAGCAGCACCCCCCACCAGGACCCCCCAATACCCGCACAGTACAGCAGATAGAGAAAGACCGCCTGCCAAGCAACCACATCCGTCATCCCGGGCAGGGCCAGCAGGACCGCCACAGCGGCCCCCAACGCCAGAGAGCAGGGGGGGCGCAGGGGGTAGAGAGTGCAAACCCCAGCCCGACCCGTAGAGCAGCCTCCCCACCGTGCCCAGGGGGCCCAACAAGGGGCCCCGCGCCAGGGGGCACCCCAAGCTCCAGACAAGCGGCCCACCAGCACCCAGGAGTCCTGAGCATCCCCCCACCCCAGCCCCATGCACAAGTCAGAGCCCCCCAGGGAAGACCCACCCCCATGCTCCAGGTGCCCCCCCAGGCCATGGTTAGTCCAGGACCATGCAAGGCAGGGGGCACCCCCCCCCCCCGCCCTGGAGGAGGATGCCCAAGAGGAGCGAGGGTCCCCAAAGGGTGTTATAAATATGGCCCACCCGCAGTTGGAAAATATGAAGAAGGCAGGCGCCCAGGGGCAAGGACCAGAACCCCCCACCACCAGGACACAGACACCCCCTGGCTCAGATGTGATATGATCCCCGGCTCCCGGTCTTGCCAGAGAGCTCAGAGATCCCTCTCCCTGCATGGGGAGAGGACCACTGGGCCCAGGGAGCCAGCTCCCCTGGGACAGGGCCGCCGTTTCATTCCGCCAGGGATGGGGCGGGGGACAGAAGATCAGAGGTCCCTCTTCCTTTTGTGATGTATGTGTGTTAGTGAGCATGTGTGCATGTATGTGTGTTGGAGTGTGTATTTTGTGATGTAAAGGGGGTGTGTGTACTAAAGGGTGTGGTCAAAATTGGCGGGAGGGCACTAAGGATATCTACTGCTTGCTGGCAGTGATGTCCAAGCACCCCCCCTACCAAGGGTCCTAGATGTCTAAAGTGCAATTCAAACGCGTTCCATACGGCAACCAAGGGAGTGGGGCCACTGCCAAGTAACTCCTCCCCCCAAGGTGAATCGCAGGCTGACCCCACCACCCTCACCCTACCAAATGCTTATATGCTTTGAAATCTTTATTAATTTAAATATCAATTGCTTTAAAAAGAAATTTGGGATTATTTTTGTTTTCTGAAATGTCCGAAAAGTAGAAAGTTCTGAGTTGTGTTTTTTTTATTTCCTAATGATCTTCTCTCTGCTCTACTGTTTCTGACAATGTCATCAGTCTTCCATAGAGTTTTAGAAGTGGGTCTTGATAGTTTGGTGTTAAATGGAGCCACTTCATCTAAGGCAGACTGTAGTCTGTTATCAACTATATAACCAAAAGATACAGGTTAAATCTGAGCAGGAGTTTCTTTAAAGATATTAATAAAACTATCACAAAACAGGCTGACGGCTGGATCAAATTGCAGCAGGTATGTTAGCTTAGCTAAAAGTCCACAAAACCAAATTAGGGTCAGGCAGGGAGGGGTCAACAACGAGCATAGGAGCATCAAAGGAGAAACAGGAGTAGTCAGAATCCAGGCGAGATTCGGGGCAGGCGGCAGTCAAAGACAAAACAGGGTCAGGAAAACAGAAGATCTGGTCTGGATCTAACACTTGGTAATACAGGAAGAGTGGCACAAACAATACTTCACACTGAGTGAGGCTCAGTGCAGTGCTTAAG
Organism: Oryzias curvinotus; assembly: GCA_023969325.1. Taxonomy (NCBI): domain Eukaryota; kingdom Metazoa; phylum Chordata; class Actinopteri; order Beloniformes; family Adrianichthyidae; genus Oryzias; species Oryzias curvinotus. The sequence goes on from CM043729.1 coordinate 25,362,218, forward strand.
AAGACTGTGGCTGATTCAGCGAATGAGAGTCGTGGTGTGAATTACTCAGAAAGTGCACTCTGGGATTGCTGGGAGATGTAGTGCTTCTAGAACTCTAGAGATGGTTCCAACCGGTGACCAGAGGGCGAGACAGAGCTCTGACTTCTGACAAAGCCCCCCCTCCTGCGGGCAGCCTTGAAGCACGGGACCCTCCGATGCCAAGGTCGACCACAAGGTCAGGGTGCTGGCCTTTCCGGGTGGCTTTCGTGGAAGTGGTTATCAGGGAGAGGTCAAGAATCTCGTCAGCGGCTACCCTGGAGCGTTTATCTGTGCTGTACCCCTCCCAATCCACCAGATATTGAAGCTGCAGATGGGTGTATCCCACAAGATAGGCCGCCTCGCCATGCACCATCAAGGGGGACATGCTGACATCAGAGGGCTCCGACTGCGACCCCCCATCCGAAGGTCCACCGGCAAGCTTCAACAGCGAAACATTGAGGGGGGCGAGATGCGGTATTCAGGAGGTAACTGCAGATGATAGGACACAGGAGTGATCTTTTTGAGTATTTGGAATGGACATATGTACCTAGGATGGAGCTTCTTGCAGGGGAGCCATAGTCAGAGAGAGCCAGACCTACCAAATGAGAAGCAGATCGGAACCTTCCTGTCTGTGCAAATCGGCCTGCTCTCAGGTCAGACGGATGGCATGTCGGAGCTGTACATGAGACGCCTCTCACGGCTCCTCACAGTGTCCACTTGTCCACTGCTGGTAACTGTGTGGGCTCTCCTGACCACAGAAAGAACAGAGATTGAACCCCCAGCACCCCCTGAAAGGGTGAAAGCCCAGTGGTTGCCTTCCTGAGGGAATGCCGGGCAAATTCGGCAAGGACCAGGAATCAGTCCTCTTGATGTTGACTACAGTAGGTACAGAGGAACCGCGTGATTTCCTGGTTCAGGCGTTCCACCTGGCCATTTGACTGAGGATGGTAGGTGGAGTTGAGACTTACATTTATGCCCAGACCCTTGCACATTTAATGCCACACACGTGAGGTGAACTGGGGGCCATGGTCCAACACAATGTCCTCCGGGAGACCAACTTGCCAGAACACGTGGTCAATGAGTTGTTCTGACCTTTCTGGAGCTGTAGGCAGTTTAGGCAAAGGGATCAACTGGCATGACTTAAAAAAGTGATCAATAACAGATAGGAGGGTGGTGTTACCTCTCAAACAGGGTCGATCGGTAGTAAAGTCCAGTGCAATGTGTGACCAAGGGCGCCGTGGTATGGGTAATGAATGCAGGAGGCCGGCCAGAAGTTGTCGAGGTGACTTAGCACATTGGCAGGATGCTCATTGGGTCATGTACTGGGTCATTCTGCCTGCAGCAGGGCCACCAGAAAGAGTTTGCAGTTAAAACTTGTGTGCTGGCCATACCTGGGTGTCCGGCTGCAGGCAAGTCATGTACAAGGTGGAGAACCTGTTGCCGATGGGACAGAGGAACGTACACCCTATCAGCCAGACAGGACGGCGTTGGAGCCTCAGCAGCGTTGTGTTCAGTCAACTTGGTTATCATGTCTCACTCAACACAAGCCAGGATCAATGATGAGGGCACGACAGGTTCAGGTGCGACTTGTTCCTCAGGAGAGGTGTTGTAGAGACATGACAGTGCATCAGCCTTTTTGGAGCCCAGGGATTTGTGATTTGGAACTGAACGTGTGAAAAGAACAGGGACAAACGAGCTTGCCGTGGGTTCAACCGCTTTGCAGACTTGATGTATTCCAGGTTCTTGTGGTCAGTTAAAACCAGAAAGGGTTGAGTCGACCCTTTGGGCCAGTGCCTCCACTCAGAGAACGCCTTCTTCTTGGCCAGCAGTTCCTGGTCACCCACGTCATAGTTCAGCTCCACATTTTTAAGCTTCCTGATAAGGTAGGCACATAGAAACGTCTTGGCTGGCTGACCATGGCGTTGAGAGAGCACGGCTCCGATGCCTGTGTTAAAGGCATCCACATCCACAATAAATTGCTTGGCTGGGTCTGGGTGATGGAGGATGGGCGCCCGGGTAAAGTGCTGTTTTAGTGTCTGGAAGGGCTCAGGAACTGCCGGAGCAGTTGCTTGGGTGCGGCCTTCAAGAGAGAGGTGAGAGAAGCTAAAGCCACGAATGAAACGGAAGTAGAAGTTGGCGAACTGCTGCAGTACCGCCTACACCTTGCCCATTTCCATTGCCACGGCCTTGCCCCCCTCTTATGGAACTTATTTTTTTCCCCTTTTGCATGCAGCTTGTGATCAGCCACTTTAACACCTGTCGGACATGCTCAACATGCTCCTCTAACGTGTCAGAGTATATCGGGATGTCATAGATGTAGACGACAACAAAGCGCTGCAGCATGTCACGGAAGATGTCGTTGACAAACGCCTGGAACACATAGGAGGTGTTACAGTGACAAAAGGGCATGACCAGATACCCAGTGTCCTGCGGTAGTTGAAAAGGTGGTCTTTCACTCATCCCCTGCTCTAATGCGGACGAAGTTGTTGGCACTCCTTAGATCCAACTTCGTGAAAAATTGAGCTGTGCAGAGCTGCTCCAGAGATGCAGAAACCAGAGGCAGAGGATAACTGTACTTAACGGTCACATCGTTAAGGCTGTGGCAGTCAAGGCATGGCCTCAGACCACCAACCTTCTTCTTAACAAGGAAGAAGAAAGATTCCTTGTAGACAGTTGGATGAAGCCCTTTGGAAACCCCCTCTTGGATGTAGGCTTGCATGACTTCTTATTTTTTTTTGTCCTGTCCAACAGCTGAGCAGACAGATAGGAGCTAAAAGCCTCTTGTGTTGGACACATTTGACTGTTACAGGGGGTTCTGGATCTTCTAACACACTAAGTGTGTATTTGTATAAACCCTTTTTGTACTTTAGGCCAAATTTTATTTATATTGATTACATTTGTATCTTTTTTTGTTGGACCTGACAGAAAAGAAGAAGAGGGAAGAAGGGAGGGATATTGGAAACAGGGGGTAACGGCACAGAAGAACGGGGGAAAAGGGGAGTTAAGGAAATCTGGAGGATGATTACAGAAATGGTGGTGGTGGAGGGTACAATTATTGAGCAACAAGACGCTGGAAGTTTATCATCATTACTGTCTAATGTAAACGTTAGTCAAAAGGGGCCTGTCCACACACACACTCAGGTGTTACAAACATACCTGCTAGCTCCAAAAATCTCCCCACACAATTATGTCAACATGTACTCAGCACAAGTAAAGTTCACACGTACATATGCATACAAACCAACACGTGTAAAGCATTTCATTCTGTCACACATACTATTTGTGCAAAGGTGAGCTGACCCCTGTGCTCAGGTGGGTGTTAATGTTCTGCTGATGTGGATGATAGAATGCAAAAAGAGGGAGAGACCCTGTCTGTCCCCACACCAAGCCCCCCGCCGAAGCGGTAGCGGTACTCTGGGCCCTCAGACACCGGCACGGTATAGCAGTTAGAGTGAATCCGCCCATTAAGCAATTGAGCCAGACACCTAGACCAGGGCTCGCTGGACCACCAGAGGGGCCCCCAACGTCAAAGAGCAGGAACAGGAGCACAGAGAATGCAGGCCCAGCCCAGCCAGGAGGATAGCCCTCCGCCCTGCCAATGTTCCCAGCACGGGCTTCCATGACTTCTGGCTCAGCCTGGGAGAGCGGAAACACCCAAACTCGGGTGGGCATAGCTCCAGGCAGGAGATCGATGGCAGGACCGGTATGGAGGGAGCTGTGTGGCATGCTGCTTGTTGAAGGCCCCTCGCAGGTCCCCGTACTGAACTGGCAACCCTTCTACCTCCCCTGTCACGCTGATCTTGGAAAGGGTGGTGGCTGTGATCAACCCCGATGGAAACAGTTTTCAGACCTTCCTGTGGTCTTAAGGCACCATTGCTGGCAATGAGCGGAGATGAATATGAGTCTGTGGTCTGACCAGTTTATAGTGGGATCGTGCCTCTCCAGCCAAGGCAGACCGAGAATGACGGAACGAGGGGCTCATGATGGTGGTGCAATGAGACAAGGGTAATGACCAGAGTCAGGAACTGGATCTGCCCCGACCCCAGTGGAACTTCTGTCTAGGGTGGTAACAGCTACCCGGGCGTTACAGATTAGCAAAGGGACATGGTGAGAGTGAGCTAAAGCCAGGTCAATTAATTTCTCAGCTGCCCCAGCATCAATCATAGCCTGTGTTTCTATAACACAGTTTTCAAAGCACAGGGAAATAGGCAGAGTACAGGTTGAGAGCAGGTTCACACACTGATTTTGCAGAGCATTGTGGGTGGCGATTGGGAGAAGTGAGGCAGATGTGACCTGGCCGCAGTAGAGACAGTCTTACTCTCTCTCCTGGTGGAACCGAGTTGCATGGGCTTTTGATTGGAACCAGAGGCCCTGGGAGAAACGCTGAGATGTGTATGGCATTTGCTGAGGCTGGGTTGCGCTGCTGCCGGGTTCTCATTTGGTTAATAATTTTAATGGTGAGGGCGATGAATTGATCCAAGGATAAACCCCTGTCGCGGAATGACAGTCCTTGCTGCAGCTCTGCAGTAAGTCCTTCATGGTAAGCAGTAACAGCGAGCTGATCGTCCAGTCTGTGGGTGCAGCCAGATTCCTGAATCATAGTGAATGGGCGGATGCGGTCTGCCACCCCTGTTTAAAGCCATATAACTCCTCCCCGGGGTCTTTCCCATCCGCTGGATGGTTAAACATCTCGGGTAACTGATGTGTGAGTGCAGCATATGAATGAAAGGGAATTGATCCTTCAGAATGCAGCTATCCACTCTTGCGCTTCTGAAGGCAGCACGGAGCACACCAGTGGCATCTTCTGTAGGATAAAGGCTGGGTTGTAGAAGCAAAAACAGATCACACTTCATAAGGAAGCCCATGCATTGCTCTGGGTCTCCTGTTGAACTTATCCGGAAGCACCATTCTCGTGCGTAAGCGGGAGGTGGGCTAGGTGCGCCGCCTTCGGCGGTTGTTGATGACTGAGCGACCAAAGGTGTTGCGGCGGATGTGTCTCTGACAGGCGGGTTGATTTGCAGGAGCAACATTATGGCTGAGGTTAGACCTGAGGAAGCACTGGACAGTTTTGACCTGGTTGAAGCTGCAACACTTGGTCGAGTTTTCTCCCAAGTTAATCCAACAACTTGTTTTTTAGATCCCATCCCTACATCACTTTTTAAATCCTTTTACGGGTCTTTTGAGAGTGAGATTTTAAATATCATGAACTCCTCTCTACAGACGGGTATTTTTCCTGCTGCCTTTAAAACGGCAGTGGTGAAACCGTTACTCAAGAAAACTAATTCAGACCCTTTAGTTTTTAATAACTACAGACCTGTGTCCAACTTGCCATTTTTAAGTAAGGTTTTAGAAAAACTTGTTTTTATTCAGCTGAATGAGTTTCTCTCTCAAAACAACATTTTTGAGATAAACCAGTCTGGTTTTAGGACGAACCACAGCACAGAGACAGCCTTGTTAAAAATCGTTAATGATGTCAGGTGTGCCTTGGATTCAGGTCAGATCTCAGTACTAGTTCTACTAGATCTAAGTGCAGCTTTTGATACTGTTGATCACCTGATCCTTGTAAACAGACTTAAAAGTCTTGGGCTTTCAGGGACTGTTCTCAAGTGGTTCGAATCGTATCTCATGGAGAGAAACTTTATGGTAAGCATGGACACACACTTCTCTGGGCTCCATGAAATTAATTGTGGTGTGCCTCAAGGTTCCATCCTTGGCCCCTTGCTTTTTAACATTTACATGCTTCCTCTGGGGAATGTCATCAGAACCCACAACATCAGTTTTCATAGCTATGCTGATGACACCCAGCTGTACATAGCTATGTCTCCTGATGACACAAGACCAATAGAAGCACTTTTTAACTGTATTTTAGATGTAAAATTATGGATGGCAAACAATTTTCTGCAGCTCAACCAGGACAAAACGGAAATTTTAGTTATCGGTCCTGAAGCCAAGAGAGAGAAACAGTTTCTGAAGCTACAGGAACTTTCATTAAGTCATTCAGAAACAGTCAGAAACCTGGGTGTTATCTTCGACTCTAAGCTAACTTTTATCCCACATACAAAACAGGTGGTTAAAACTGGCTTTTATCATCTTAGAAATCTGGCTAGAGTCCGCCCACTACTCTCTCTGGCCAATATGGAGATGCTAATGCATGCTTTTATCATGAGTAAAGTTGATTACTGTAACGCCCTGCTTGCTGGTCTTCCAAAAACCAACATTAAGAACCTTCAGCTTCTCCAGAACTCTGCTGCACGAGTTCTTACAAAGACCAGGAGGCGAGCTCACATCACTCCAATTTTAAAATCTCTGCATTGGCTCCCCATATGCTTCAGGATTGATTTTAAGATACTTTTAACCGTTTTTAAATGTCTTAACGGTCTTGCGCCTTCTTATTTATCAGATCTTTTAGTAAGATATGAACCCTCGCGGACCCTGAGATCCTCTGGCTCTGGTCTGTTAACCATTCCAGCTGTAAAAACTAAAACCTATGGAGAGGCTGCGTTTCAGCACTATGGTCCCCGTTTATGGAACAGTCTGCCGGAGGACCTGAGAGCCGCAGAGAGCATTAATGTTTTTAAGAAAAGGCTCAAGACCCATCTTTTTAACCTGGCTTTTAGCTAATGCTTTACTGCTTTTATGTATTTATTCAGTTATTTATTTATATGTACTTTTTATTTTTTTTATTTATTCATCCATTTTATCTTGTTTTATGAACTTGAATCTGATTTTTAACGCGTTATTTTAATTTACCTTATTTTAATGTTTTTATCAATATGTTTACTTCCTGATTCTCATTTTTATTCATTTTTACTTCCGGTGCTTCCTCAGCTGGAACCTCTCCCTCTGGGTCGGCTGCTGTTCAGCCGCTGCGGCTCTAGATGGGGACCTGCATCGCCACTTAGCTGTGGTGGAGCGGTCCCCGCCTGTGATGCTGCATTTGGCTGTCTATGCGGCTGTTCACGGAGGGGGAGGTTCCAATTATCAGCGTTTCCTGCATCCTGTTTTGTGCTCAGCCTATTTCTCATTGTCCTTTGCCATCACTTAGGGGTGGGAGGTGTGTAAGGAGTGGGGGGCTAGGTACGGGGAGGGGGGCCCTATTTATTTATTTATTTATTTATTTTTTAATTTATTTTTAAATCGTCAATGGTTGTTTTTATATTTTGTTGTGTTTTAATGTAAAGCACTTTGTGTTATATTTTTATATGAAAAGTGCTTTATAAATAAAGTTTGATTTGATTTGATTTGAGACGTTGGAGCTGGCTGCTCCTGCTGCTGGATTTATATTTAGCTAAGTATTATGTGATTAAACAGGCAAACGGCTGGTTCCACTTGCAGCAGGTTTATTACCTCAGCTAATCAGGGTCAGGCAGGGAGGGGCCAATGACCAGCCTCAGAGAAGAAACAGGGGTAGTCAGGATCCAGGCAAGATTCGTGGGAGGCGGCAGGCAAATGGAGTCAAAGACAAAACAAGGTAAGGAAAACAGAAGATAAGAGGTGGTTATAATACTCTGTAATGGAGACAGAGTGGCACAAACAATACTTTGCATTGAGTAAGGCTCAGTGCAGTACTTAAATATGCTGTGAATGAGTTGGTCAAATGCGAGTCATGTGTGCAGCACTCAGAAACTGCACGCTGGGGTTGCTGGGAGAAGTAGTGCATCTAGAATTTTGGAGATGGGAAAGGGGAGACAGAGCTCTGACTTCTGACAAAAACCTGCAGATCGCTTCCTCACAGTTCTCATTGAGGCTTTTTCTAGATTGCATTTAAATTCAACTCAATTTTACTCAATATTACAACAAAAGTCGCCTTAATGGTCTTCAGACCCGTAATTGTACAATGAACATGAAATCATAAAGAATGGGAAGTCATAGCCCTTAGACCCTCCTTCCCAGTGAGGAAAAACCCCAAAACAAATGCATTCTGGATAAAAAAGAAAAAACCTCAAGGGTGCCCACATGAAGAAGGGATCCACCCCCAGGACAGACAGGCGATGTACCAGAACTCTTAGACAGAATTAATTTATCCAACTCAACAACTACATATTTAAATATTCCAGCACATGGGCTTCATCTAGATGGAGTGGGGGACGGCTGGGGGCGCGAGACAAGCCAGAGGCAGAGTCCACGGCCAAGTGTAGGAGCAGGACCACAGACGAGCCGGTTGGAATCTGGAATCACTCCCGCTCCCCCGGAGGAAAGTGGGAAAGAGGGACAATGCATGAATCGCCTGCACCAAACAGAGGCATAAAGAACTAAAAAAATAACAAATAAAGAATCAAGAGTAAAGGAGAGGAGAATTAGATGAGTATAGAGGACAGAAGAACTCAGTACACCAGACTTCCCATTGCTTCTAACTTCTAGCAGCCTACTAGCAACTAATTGTTATTTTTACTAAGTTTAATACAAACATGTTAACATTAAATTAAATAATCTCTGATTACTAACTAGTCTGATAATAATCCTGTCCAAAGAGGAATGTTTTCAGTCTAACTTTGAATGTAGAAACTGAGTCGGCTTCTCTTCCATGACCTGGGAGTTTATTCCATAAAACAGGGGCTTGGTGGCTGAACGCTCTACCTCCAACCGTCCTGCATTTAGTGGGCGAAGTGTTCTGATTGGATGGTAAGGGAATATGAGGTCATTAATATAGGATGGGGCCATTCCATGTAAGGCCTTACAGGTTAACAGGAGGATTTTGAACTGGATTCTAGAATCAACTGGGATCCAGTGAAGTGAAACTAACACAGGAGTGATGTGATCTCTTCTGCTAGTTCCTGCTAACAATCTAGCTGCTGCGTTCTGAACAAGCTGGAGACTTCTTAACCCTTGTGCTATCCTATGACCCCCCCCCCCCCCACTGACGTGTTCTCCCTACCATGACAAAGGTGGATTAAGGTGGAGAGGATTTCATGTAATCCATGGACACCTGTGAAGATCACAAATCATTGAAGAAAAAAGGTTCAGAGCTCTGTCTAGTGGGTCTAGATGACCCCAATCCCAATGTTAAAGTGCCTAGGATAGAACAAGGGTTACAGAACCTTTAGGGCATGGTGCTAACAAATAGTTACAGTAATCCAGTCTGGATGTGACAAATGCATGGATGAGTTTTTCAGCATCACTTTTAGAAAGTAGATTTCTGATCTTAGCTGTATTCCGCCGGTGAAAAAAGGCAGTTCTACACGCCTGAGATATGTGAGCCTTAAATGATAAATCCTGGTCTAAACCCCGACTGAAAGTCTTCAAAGTGGCTGTTGTCCTGTAGGTGGTAGTAAAGCTGCTTAACTACAACTCTTTCTAGGATTTTAGAAATAAAGGGGAGATTTGATATTGGTCTATAGCTGGCCAAGTTACTAGGATCCAAATTGGGCTTTTTCAGAAGAGGTTTAACAACTGCATATTTAAAAGACTGTGGCACGTCACCCGTTTCCAGAGAGGTATTTATCATTGTTAATATGGAATCATTAATTAGGGGAAAAGTTTCTTTAAACAGTCTAGTGGGAATTGGGTCCAACAAACAAGTTGAGGATTTGAAGGACGTAATAATTGATGCTATTTCCGCTTGATCCACAGCAGTGAAGCAGTCTAATGTTACAGAGGTTTCTAAGGATGCCTCCACTTCTAGATAGATAGATAGATGACTTTATTAATCCCACAATGGGGAAATTTCATTTATCTGTGGCAGCAAAAATGAAAAAAATTCTACCGCTTCAGCCTGCTCTGGGCTGATAGTAGGAATAACTTGATTCATCCAATGTCTAATAGTTGAGATTTTACTATCGAAAAATGTAAGAAAATCATCAGAACTGAGAGAAACAGGAACATGTGGTTCTACTGAGCTCTGACTGCTGGTTAATTTAGCAATAGTGCTAAAAAGAAATCTTGGATTATTTCCATTCTCTGATATTAAGGTTGAATAGTACTGGCTTCTAGCTCTACGCAGACAATGCAAGAAGTTTAAGCGTCTGGAAAAGCGCAGATAAATCCAATCCATTATTATATTAATCTCCATACCATGAGTTAAAACAAGGTCCGGGGTGTGCTTGTGACAGTAAGTGGGTTCATTTACATTTTGGGTGAAACCACCATCATCTAGTAAAGCTGCAAAAGCATTTCCTAGACTAGGGGTGCTCATTACGTTGGTCGCAATCGACCGGTCGATCTTCAAAGACATGAGGGTAGATCGCAGGCCACCAAAAATAGATAACCCAAAAAATAAAAATATACTTCTAAAAAAATCCATCAGCGACTCAAAATCCTCACAGAGAAGTACATGACTTGATCGACATACAGAACAGCCAATCGGGCATCCTCTGAAACATACGTCACTGTACATGCGTGTTTAAATACACTGAGGGCAAATTCTGTCTGTCGTCAGAAAGCTGCTCCCTGCCCCGCGGCACGTCAAGTCCCCGGCAGATATTTGTTTATTGAGGCCCGGATTGCCCCACGTGCCTCTGCAGTTCCCGCCCGATGGGCGCACTTCCCCCTCTAAAGCAGGCGTGATTTTCGTGGCACACACTTCCCACGGAGCTAGCAGCGCTTTAGAAATGCCGTGCTACTGCAAGGTTTACATATATAATAGTCACTGCTTTCTGTTTTTGAAATAAAACACCTCATCTGTTTATACTAACGTATCTTTTTTTTTTTTTTTTTTTTGTACACTGTATTTATCCCACGAGGGGAAATTCTTTCTCCGCATTTGACCCATCCCCTTGGGGAGCGGTGAGCTGCAGCCGAAACCGCGCTCGGGAGGCGGTAGCGTTAGCGTTATCACTGGGTGATATTAATTGCTCGCCATTGATATGGTAATTGCCCCCAGTACCATTGCTCATTCCCCTCCGGGAATCGAACCCTGGTTTCCTGCGTGGTAGCTTCCCACCTTACCGACCGAGCTACCCAGCCGCTCTTGCGTACTCTTACTGTGTACTTTTTGAATTATCAGTACATAAACAATTTTATGCACTGATAGTTCAAACAGTATTTTAGTCTCAAAATACAAATATGTATATATATATATATATATATATATATATATATATATATGCCAAAAAAAGTGTGAGCACCCCTGTCCTAGACAGTCACTGGGGTCATCAACATCAATATTAAAATCACCTCTTATTATAATTTGATCAGAATCTAAAACAATAGTCGATAGAAAATTAGGGGGGCGATAAATAACTGTGAATAAAACAGGTTTTCGAGTCTTCCTGTTTAGGTGATTTATAGACAATATGATGCTTTCAAATGAATTATAAGCATTTTTAACTTTAGGGCTGAGAAGTAAGCTAGACTGTGATATTACTGCCAAACCACCTCCTTTTCCTGAGATCCTGGATTTCTGATAGTTAGCATAAGTGGGGGGGGGAGCCAAGTTTCTGTTAAGGCTAGAAGACTAAGGTTGTTATCATTGATTAACTCATTGACTAAGAGGGACTTAAAGGAAATGGATCGAATGTTTAATAAACCACATTTATTGACATCATAATTCTGCTTGTGAGAACTGCTGTCTGTCACTTTAGGATTTCTGTGTCTCGCTCCTTTTACTTGTCTGTCATCACATAAGCTAAAGCTAGGACCTGCTTGACTTTCCCTGCATGGGTTTTGCACCAGCACTAACCCTAAGGGAGGCTCAGAGGAGCGTTTTCCACTGCTCTGTGCCCGGGTCTCGTCTCTGGGTTGTCAGGTTGACCGACAAAGGCTAGCAGAAATGTTTGTAGAAAGAAGAGCGGCACCGTCCCAAATAGGATGGATGCCATCTCTCCGCATGAGACCGGGCTTTCCCCAAAACGCGCTCCAATTATCCACAAAACCAACGCCGTTTTCTGGGCACCATCTAGCTAACCAGCGGTTAAATGATGAAAAGCGGCTGTACATTTCATCACTGACTAAGTTCAGCAGGGGACCAGAGTAAGTTACAGTGTCGGACATCGTCTTAGCCAGTTTACACACCGAAGCTACGTTTAACTCAACCACCTCTGATTGTCTCCGTCGAGCATCATTACCGCCTGCGTGAATCACGACTCGACGGAACCTGGACTTACTCTGAGCTAACATCCTAAGGTTCCCCTCGATGTCACCAACTCTGGCCCCCGGATAACACCTGACTGTAGCCGCTGGGAGCTCCACGTTTCTAACTTCAGAAGAGCCAAGGTGGTCTGTACACTGTGACACCTAAAACAGGTGAGTCACAGCACCAGTTGTTGACATTAAAAAGCACACAGTTGGAGTCTGATATGGCCAAGTCAACAACAGAGGGGTATTCCAAAAATAGTATCTAATACTTTATTTATCCCACAATGGGGAAATTCTTCTTCGCATTTGACCCATCCCCTGGGGGAGCGGTGAGCTGCAGCTGAACCACGCTCGGGAGGCAGTAGCGTTAAGAGGCTTGCCCAAGGACCCTCACTGGGTGATATTAATTGCTCGCCATTGACATGGTAATTGCCCCCAGTACCATTGTTCATTCCCCTCAGGAACATAACCTGGTCTGGAGCAGGTTTAGTTGAAGGTTAGTTTGTTTTCAGAGAGGTGCAGCAGCATGGCGTGTCCATTTGAAGATCATTTAGTGGATGAAGAAGCTCAGATAATACTTTTTCCACCGTGAGAGGGTGATAAGACCACGTATGGATGTTGGAAAAATAAACTTTTTTACTTTGATCTAATTTCATTATTTGCTTCAGTTCAGATAAATAATTTTTTTGTTAAGTCAGTTTAAAAATAACACATATTTATCAGACAGTTATTTTACTTTCATTCAAATGAATCCAATTAAGAAGGTGTAACTTTGGTGTTGCTGTTAGATCGGCACCGCAAGGGATTGTGGGATACCATTCACTTTGCCTGTCTGGACGGATTTGGGTTTCAGTGTTGGTTTTTGACCAAATGACTTTAGTTGTTTAGCTGTTTTACTGTGTTTTGTCTAGTTATTTTGTCCTACTATGCTTAAGTCTCTGCACCATGAGTGAGAGGGAGGAAGAGGTTGATGATGATGCAGCACCACTAGTGCATTGTAACCTAATGTTAAAGTTAGAGAAATGGTAATTGTTGTTATGCTTGATGATGTGATTCCATTTTGTTTCATTCATTTTATTGTTATAAAAATGAGAATATCTGCAGGCTGAAACTTAAACATATGAGAGTTCAAGAAGTACAATAAATTAAGATGAAAAAACATCTAATAGAGTAAAATGAGATTTAGTTAGATAAATATGTAAATTTGAGTTGTAAAAATAATAGAGTTGGATAGACATAAGAAATAGGTTGAATAAATGTAACTTAATTACATGTTACCAATTGAATCAATTCATTTATGTTGGATACGCTGTGTATATGTGTGTGTTTGAATGAAATGAAAGAAAATAGAAATTAGATCAGAAACTCTTTTTTTTTGCTGATGATGCAGCTGTATTTCTTTTTAAAGGGGGTAAAATCTTCATATGCCGTCATTAAAATCTCCAACTCCGTCTCACTGAAGTATGGTGCTCTCTTTTTTTCTCCAAGCGTTTCCATGGTGACTCCAGAAATCGGCGATCCATTGAGAATGTCTTTATGTACTCGCCGTGAACGTGCATTAACCCAGGGTTATTAAGTCGAGTGTAATTACGCCAACTCATATCCGGTCTTTTGGAACCGACATACCCAGAGTAAGCAAGTTCAGGCGGATTTTAGCCAGAATTCAGGCTTAAAGTCAGGGTAGTTTAAACATGCTTCCTGGAATACCCCCCTGATGCTGCTCAGAAGACTTGAAAACTCACAAGCATAGATATCAATTTTTTGGTCAACATATAAATTAAAATCACCAGTTATTAAAATCCTGTTGCACTTAATGTGAACATAAGATAAAAATTCTGAAAAACCTTAAATAAAACAGTAAGAGAGTTTTGGTGGCCTGTACACTGTGACAATGAAAACAGGTGAGTCAAAGCAACAGTTGCAATCACAACAGCATGAAAAGCTGCCATCTTCACAACTGTACTGGATCAGAGAACAGGATCATCTGTCCAGATTACAAGTGAAACTTTATCCATCATCGTCATCTTGTCACTGTTGTTCGGAGAGCAGTCTCAGTAAAAAAGCCAAGATCTTCTTTTTCTGCCACCACTGGCTTTTTCAGGAGAACACAGAGTCCTTCCCAGACCAGCATCTCTCCAGCCTGTCCTTGGGTTGGGGGAGGGGGAGGGGGGACTCTTTGTTAGATCATTCTGTTAAACCTCAGTAGAAGACATATAGGTGTCATTCTCACCAGATGTTGAAACAATCTCATCAGGTTCCTGCTGATGCTGAGGTGCAACAGCTTTGCCCAGAGCTCCTAGCCATAGCTAAGACCATTTACACCACTTCTGCTGTGATCTTAACCACCTTTTGACATGGTCTCAGAAGGAAGGGACGTGAAGCAGTGCTGGAAAAACTGAAGTAAAAATGGTAAAGACCCCTAAAGGGGTTAAAGACTCTCATTTGTTGGCTTTGTTGCAGCTTTGCTCTTTTGAACATCACTGAATTGCTCTGAAGGGCAAGAAATCATGTTATACAACGACCGTCATGAAGGAGAATCTTCAAAGAAAAATGTTTTCCTTTGCATTTTTTTGGTAATTATCCATTGTAGCAAATTTACCATTTTAAAAACACAGTACTTACGTGTTATGCCCCTTTTGAGTAGCAATGTGAAGCGGTAACAGTCCTGTCTTCCCAGGCTTGTTGGCATCAGCGTTATGAGAAAGAAGGAGCTCTACAATTTGCTGATGTCCATTTTTTGCAGCTTCATAAAGAGCTGTGGCCCCATCTGCTGCCTGTGTGTTGACGTCTGCACCTGGAGGGAGACAAAGATGCAACTGTATGTAAAGTGACAACTCAGAAATTGAACCATAGGCAGAAGTATGGAACAATGGAATCTCACAGCAATCATCTATCTTTGTAACCTTTATGATTAGATTAGTTTAGTTACAAAGAGTCCAAATCATCCAAAGGTCCTACACCAACATCAACAAACACTAAACAAAGATAAACTCATTTGTATTGGCAGTAAAATAAAGTCCAAATAATGACAGAATGGAAAAATTAGTTAAACTGTATTTGATAAATCATCAGGGTGACTGGGGAGTAAAAGTAAGAATAAACAGGAAGGGGGGGACCTTAGTGATGGATCTCTTGGGTTATCAAGAAGTGTGAGCAAAGAAAGCACACAGTAGGAGTTGTTAATATGCTATGTACAGCAGCCTGAAACATTCACTGCATTAAAGAGTAAGTATTGTCTGACGTAAAGCAAAAAAAAGAAAAAATGTTATTTCTAACAAACTACCCCAGTCTTAACTGTGTTCAGACTTCAGTCACATCTTTTCATTGTGCCATTTCAGAAGTAGGTTCCTTCAACGTTGTCCTCAAGCTTGTGCCAACATCCTGTTTTAGGTTAATCTGGATCCCAGCCCTTCTTAACCGATCACAGTGTGAGCTACACACAAAAAGAAAAACTCCTGCCGTTTTGATTGTACATTCTTCAGAGTGGATGTGCTAGTTAGCAGAATAGAAGTTAGTGAGTTGTGAAGGCAGTAAGATGAAGCTCTATGTAACCGGCAGGTCTGCCTGTGACAGGTGCAGGCCTGCTGATTGGGGATTTTCTAGATGGAGCTGAAGGAGCTTTTGGGATACCTTGTCTGAGGAGGAAGCACAGTGTGCTAAGCTGCCCAGTCTGAGCTGCTGTGAACAGTGGCGTGATGCCGTAGATGTTGCGAATGTCGTGTTTGGCTCCAGCCTGCATGAGCATCTCACAAATCTCCACGTTGTCTCGGACCACCGCTTCCTGCAAAGCTGTCCAGCCCTGAATGCAGGGAGTGTTCACTGCCACTCCGTGGTTTAGCAGGGTGGCCACTATTGCAGGGTTGCTCTTTTCACATGCTGCAGAGAAACAGAATTTCAGACAGGAGGTGGAAGCTCAGTACAACAGTGAAAGCAGTACCAAATGAACTCAAGGCCATAACAAAAAACAAAAAAACAACAACAATGTAATCTGTATGCAGATATGTTAATTTGTTTACAGGCACATGTACAAAGTTTATAACTTCAATTCTACAGATGGTCAGATCTGTGACCATCTATGTTTTATGATCAGGCACAGAGAACAGGGGCCTTGTTTCAATGGCTCCAACTTATTTCAACTTGTCCCTAACGACCACAAAGATTCCGCAGACCAGCTTTGTTGGTAAAATGTTTTTTCCCCTCTAATTTAAAGGCCCATAAAAAAATTGTGGGTGTTCATCTGCTGTTATAACGGCTGAAAAAACAAACTGACCAAAGGACCTAAATATATTTCTAAAATAAATTGTTTTTGTAAGAGTTCAGAGCTATAAAACTTTTTTACACATGCTCAACTTTTTCCATACAAACACACATTGTAACAGCAAAATTGTTCTGCATTTGTAATTTTTACCACTTGTGTTTGCAGATGCAAAGCCTACATGTGTCTACATCCTTTTACAACAGCAAACTATACTTCTGACAGAAATATGCTTTAGAAATCAGGCTTCTCTCTTCCTCAAAACCCTTCTTATTTCTTTTAATCTTTCTTGGAAGAGATGGAGTCTAACTTTGCTAGCAGGTGGGCATTACATTCTAGTTTTTACATCAGAGTGGACATCATTCCTTGGAAAAGAGGTGGACGGTCAACCACACAATCTTGTACTTACATTATTTGATAAAGAATTTTCAAGTCAATCCTTGCTTGGAGTTCTTCCTAAATCTGATTTTTTTTTACTCTGCTGTAAATTGGTCCTATAACACCTGTGACTTGTGACACTCAATACCTTTGTAAAGTGGAGTCTCTTTATCACAGTTAGGGATGTCGGTTGCAGCCCCCCTTTCAAGCAGAACTTCAACACATCTGAGCTGATCTCTGCTGATTGCAATCAGCAGTGGAGTCTCTCCACGTGTCGTCCTCTTGTTGATCATCCCTGGCTGAGCTGCTCACATCAAGACAAATAAAGTTATTACATCATCATTGTATTATCATGTGGTAGTTTCTGAGTGACTGCACCTGTCAGTAGCACCCGCAAACAAGAGTCCTGGCCAAACCACACAGCCTGGTGAACTGCCAGCCAGCCAGGCTTGCTAGGTAGCATCAGGTTCAGTTCTGGACACATTGTCAGTGCATTCACTTTGCTTGCATCGCCTTCACGGATTGCTCTGAACAGAGGTTCGTCCTCTCTACAAAGAAAGATTTGTCAGCACATTTAGCGCCTCCTGCCTCCACTGACACACCTCACTCTGCTACAGCTTAGCCCACACCCAGTCCAACATGAAATCAGGAAAGTACTTAAGCTGATCAGAAACAGACAGACACAGGCACAACACATAAAAACATACAGCTGCACAAAGAGACACTTAAGCACATAGACTCATATTTACAGGTGAGTAAGATACTTTTACACACAGAAGTATACTCACTCCTCAGGTTCTGGAGCAATGTGGACTACATTACCATCTGCTTTGTAGTACGCCACCATTCTCTTTCCAGATCCAGTCATGAATCGGCTGACTGTCCCATCAAAGGTTTTTCTGCCAACACAGGCAGGAACCAATTGAAACACAGAATCAGGTTCAGCAGCAACTCCAATAGAACAGAATCATCCCCAGACACCAACCACAGAATGGAAACAAGGCCAGAAGCTCAGTGGAAGACACTCAGCTCATATCTACTTTGCCCTGTATTGTAGCTGAGCTCAACCCCCCTCTCTCCAAACTAACTACTGCCCTGCACTTGCACTGAATTTATTTTCAACCTGAGCAGCAAATCTATTTTTAGGACTATATGGTGAGTGACACTATTGCTTCTACCACTCACACTTCAGTTAACAGAAAATGTCCTAATGCAAAGACACCTGCCGTGCTTTTACCAAGGCTCATCTTGAGTTCTTCTGAAGTAAATGATTTCTCCCACATATTCTTATATAAGCCTTATGCTTCCGCAACTGTTTTAGGAGCAGGGCACCTCCATGAGCATTAAGCTGTGGTTCATTGTGTGAACTCATACAATCAGACGAAGGAGCAGCAGGCTTGTCAGCTTTTGACACTTGTAGGCTCTTTAGTCAGTTGTAGGCCTACTGTAGAGTTTCAACCAGATTTAACCACACCAGTTTAGCCTACATGCTATTGCTAGAAGCAGGAGGGTGTGCAGGATATACTGGTTTGCTGTAGTTTTTATGACCAGAGGTTTGTGTTTGACCTGCAGAGTTTAATGAGCATGTTCTTCGGGTTTGGTCCAAACAAACTCTCAGGACAATATTTCCAAACAAGTATCTGCTACCAAACTGAAATATGAGTTTAAACACACACTGATTAAACACACACTCAATTCAGTACTCAACACCCAAAACACAAACAAAACCACAAGCCTAGACTGCTTACAAATCAGGAGGTTTCTCGCTCGGAGGGTTCGGAGAGCTGTAGTGTGCTGGGGTCTGGGCAGCTGGAGGATTATGGGAGCTGTAGTTCAGTGGATTGTGGCTGGGGCGGTCTGAGTTTGTGACTGCACCGCTCTGTCGGCTGTCATGGCTGTGGGGGGGCTGCGCAGCAGCAGAGCATTGGGTGTCACTCAGGCTGCGTTCAATGACGAGCTGCAGCAATTCGTCATCAGTTAGATTACTGTAGAGAGAGTAATCCTCATAGGTCAGACTGGGAGATGGAGCCCAGCGCGATGTGCTGTCATCTGCCATGTCCGAGCCGAGGGTTTGAGAGCCTGAGGGAGTAGCAGGAAAATCCCTCAGAAACGTTTTAAAGCAGAAAATGTCACTGCCAGTTCTGATAATCAAAGGCATACAATAATAAGAATACCACAATGGTGTCTTTGAAAGCCCCCCCCCAGAGAAACTGTTAAGAATTCACATTTAGACATTTAAATACATCATACTGAAACATATAAGATAAAAGTAGATCAAATATACCTAAAAACATTTTATGTTAATGTCAGTTATTACAGATGACTTGAAAGATATGAGAATGATTTGTCATGCTTTGGGGTTCTGTAATGTCTTTGAGTGACAATCTCTTCTCACAACAACCTTTTGCCCCTATGGGGTCATGAGGAAGGGGTCACGCAGCGCTGTGATTGTGACCCCACCACCCATATGAGGCTGACACTTTTCCGCGTCAGCCTTCATGACCGGATGATTTCAATGAATGCACACCGTAGGAAAAAAGCTACGTTTGTGGAATGAAAGCGTTGTGATAATGACCCTGTGTTTGAAACTGGTTCTGACAGGTGGGGCGATTTGAGCGAGTGTCTGTGGAAGGAACGTGAGCGCGTGCATGCGTGAGTGAGAAAAGCGTGAAGCTGATCCGGGAGCTCTTGCACACGTTTATGACTGCACAGCTGTTTTTTTGGTCACGTTTTTGGCGTCGCAGCAGCTGACATTTATGAAGTTACCAGTTCAGTTTGTTGAATAAAAACCAAATCCTACCCAGAATTCTGTCTGTTCTGCTAAATGTCAATATGTATTGTTAACATGTTTTAAAAATGAATACTATCGCTTCATTTACTGGGGGTGAAAAAATGAATAATGATGCTGTCCAACTGCAGAAAATTAATATTACTGTAATTTGCAATTAAACGAAAAATTACACATTTAATTTAACATGCAATAAACACACCATGCCAGAATTAACTTACATTAAGTTAGTCAAGTTCTGTCTCACAATGTAACAAAAGATGAATAAACCACAAGCATTTTTTTATGTTAACGACTGTGAAGTTCTTAGAAGTTTTGTTGGTATTTTGTTTTGATGTATCTAATCCTATTGCTGCAGGAATTACATAGCTCAAAAGCAGTTCTTTTTGTTACAAACAAATATAGTTGTAATGCTATTTCAACTTTGACCTATTTTCCTTGTCCAATATTGTTATGGAAGAGTTGAGTTGATGCCAAAATATGTTTAAAGAAGCGACTTGACCTGCTGTAAGTGAATTTACCATTTCATTGTTTTCTAACAGCACAAATACATGACCACTCCTAACATCAAACAAGCAAAAAGTGACAGAGGGGAAGAAACCCCCTCAGATGGAAGAGTTGAGGAAGCCTACAACTGAGCCAGTCTCAGAGATGGAGGGATGCATGTGAATTGACAGGTTGGATCAGAAATGAGCAGCTTTCAGGTCCCCTCCATCCTGACTACAACTCTTTTTATGAGCAGCTCATCAAACAATAGAACAGAAAAACTTTGAAATTCAGAAGAACTGTCTCACCAAACCACAGAGTCCCCCAAAGCCCGTGAACAGGAGAGGCGTCCTCCTCCTTCAGTCTAGACTGTTATGTGGTCTGCACGGTCTGTGTCAGACAAGACACTGTGGAGGTTATATAAAGTTTATTTTAGGGGCCTGCTGTTGAAGTTTTACCAAACGACCTGTTATGTCACTCTAATGTTGCTGGGGGGGAGCTGGGGGTCACACGACACCCAAGCATTCAGCACCCCATGTCTGAAGTAAACAGCGGCGTTCTTTAGGATTCTAACTGTGTTTTAAGTGTAAAACAGCATTGTGCTAATGTTTGTGAAAACTGTCAAAACTGAGAAAACAGTCAAGCAATGAACCAAAAAGGACTTGGACACCAAATCACTGGAAAACTAAAGCCATCATAAAAAAGTCTTTAGGAGTCCTGAGGTCTCAGAAGGACCCAAGTCTCCACAGCCTCCTGCAATCTCCGGTCACTTCTCCAACGGCATGTGTAAACGACACCGCAGACCACTTCAAACCCGGAAGTGGTGACCAAAAATTCCAAAAAGCATGGAGATCATTAGCTTAGAAATGAACCATTCAAGTGATTCATTCATTCATTCATTTTCTTGACCGTTTTTTCCCTTTCGGGGTCACGGGGCTGCCGGAGCCTATCCCGGCCACTTGTGAGCGAAGGCAGGGGGACAACCTGGACAGGTCGCTAGTCTGTCGCAGGGTAGAATGTCCTCAATCACACACCCACACTCTCACACTCACACCTAGGGACAATTTAGAATTGCCAATTAACCTATGAAGCATGTTTTTGGATGGTGGGAGGAAGCCGGAGACCCCGGAGAGAACCCACGCATACACGGGGAGAACATGCAAACTCCACACAGAAAGGTCCCCCGTTGATGTTGATTTTCACGTCCCCCAGCCGGGACTTGAACCGGAGGCCTTCTTGCTGTGAGGCAAGAGCGCTAACCACTGCGCCACCGTGCAGCCCCCATTCAAGTGGGTCCATTCAAGTGATATACTGACTATTTTCTTGTGGTTTGTGTCTTGTTGTGAAGGATTTTACACCAACAAGTGCATCTTGGCATTTTAATTCTGTTTCACCATTTGTCGTTGGTTTTAAGGATGCTTTGAGTTTCTTTTGGACTCATTTTAGACAAGAAAAATGATTTCTGTTCTCTTGGGCAATGGTGGGACCATAGTGAGAAGGAAATTAAGCTTTTGTGCCAGCAGTACCCTCTCAACAGTAATCCCGTAACTCATGATTACTGCTGATTTATGAAAGACTTGGTGGCTGATATTGTGGACTTGGAATCTTTGAGTGAGTCCACTGAAAATCAATGACATATTGAACTCTTCAAATCGAAAAAGTTTGGAGCGCCTGCTGGACTCTAAAGTTCAGGGGGCACTGGTTCTGTCCCGGTTTCCGGATGTCTCTGAAATGGATCCTGCCTCTAGCTTCTTTTTTGGTTTGGAGAAGAGGCATGGACATATGAAGGTGAAGAGGCAGGAGAGGAGCTGTTTGGACCTGACCAGATCAGACAGAGGGCTGTGGACTTGTATTCCTCCCTCTATACCAGTGAGTGTGACAGTGATGACAGCCTGATGGAGGAGTTCTGCAGTGGACTGCCTCAAGTATCTCAGGAGATGAACTCTCAGTTGGACCGGCCTCTCCAGCTTCCTGAACTGCATGCTGCCCTTCAGAGCATGACGGGCCGGAAGGCTCTTGGGATCAATGGCCTCACTGTGGAGTTTTACAAGGCTTTCTGGGACATCCTTGCTCCTGACATCTTAGAGGTGTGCAATGACTGCCTGCTCTCTGGCTCTCTACCAAACTCACAGAACACAGAATCCAGCTTTAAAATGTCCAGCTTTGAACTTGAACTTATTGCTGCTCTCCACTGGTGCTGTGTGCAGTGGTTCATCGTCCACCAAAATACAACAAGGACTTTGTAAATAGATTCTCTGGGCTGCTGGCTGAAATCCTGCTTAAATATGATCGAGTTCTTGTTGTTGGAGATTTTAATATACACGTGTGTTTTCCAGACCATAGAATGTCTAAGGACATCTGCCTCAGCGGCCGCTTCCCCTCACACCCTAGGTGTAACGCCAACTCTCGCTTATCCTCCTGCTGCGATGGGCCTTCAGCGGCCAGAACTGGCATCAGTGGGGATTGCCCTCTCTCCTTTGTTGTGGGAACCTCCATTGTCAGGCATTACCTCGTTGACGGGAGAGGTTTTCAAGTTTCAGCAATCTGAGACCCTCAAGAAGGACTTCATCACCCTCATCCACTCCATCAAGCAGTGCATCATCTCCAGTCCGCTTCCATCTCCCCGCTTCAGAGACTTTAAATTCAGCTGTCTGCAACAACTTCACATGTGGCTTAAAGGTAACTGTATTTTTAATAATATTCCTTACATTGGCAATTTCATCAGCTTCTACAACAGACCATCTCTTTTCAAACCAGATGGTGTCCATCCAAACCAAACAGGATCTCAACTTCTATCCATGATGTTGAGCTTACACTGCGCTCCACTAAACTGTTCACTGACTGACTGGACCAGCATCAGAGTCCTAAGTTAAAACCACATATTTCACACACCACATCCCAGTTCACATAACAAGCAGATTTCACAAACACCCCCAGCTCAGATCCACTAGATCCACAGTCAGATATCTCAATCACATTCACACATTACCGGACAAAAAAGATTAAACAATTCATCTGCACGCACACACTATATCAAACTTTGCTGTTTTCAACATTCGCTCTCTTTTAAATAAATGTTTTGTTGTGAATGAGCTAATTTTAGATCACAGCATAGATTGCCTTTTTTTAACTGAAACCTGACTTGGTACTGATGCTCCTGTTGTTCTTACTGAGGCTTTCCCCAAAAATGTGAACTTTTTATTTTCTATCAGGGGAGATAAAAAAGGCGGTGGCACTGCATCGAGTGCTTGTGGCTTTCTTTGTAACTAAACCAATCACACTAGATAGCTACTCCACATTTGAGCATCATGCATTTTCTTTTAACAACCCGCCTATTTTATATGTTACTGTCTACAGACCACCAAAGCCCCCCTCCTGTTTTATTCAAGAATTCTCTGAATTTTTATCATTTATACACTCTAAATGCTCTGGGCTGCACGGTGGCGTAGTGGTTAGCGCTCTTGCCTCACAGCAAGAAGGCCCCTGGTTCAAGTTCCAACCTGAACCAGAACATCAATGGGGACCTTTCTGTGTGGAGTTTGCATGTTCACCCCATGCATGCATGGGTTTTTTCCGGGGACTCCAGCTTCCTCCCACCATCCAAAAACATGCTTCATAGGTCAATTGAATAATCTAAATTGTCCATAGGTGTGAATGTGAAGGCTGAGTGTGTGATTGTGGCCCTGAGACAGACTGGGGACCTGTCCAGGGTGTGCCCTGCTTTCACTCACAAGATTCAAGATTCAAGGTTTTATTGCCGTTTGAACATGCAGTACATCAGAAGTTTTCCTTGGCATCTCTCATGTCAGGGTAAATAAGAAAGGACAAAAAAATTAAAATAAATAGAATAAAGTAAAATTAGACAACAAAAGTACAAGGTATAAAATATAAATATGAGTAAATATTAATATTGCAGCGTCCCAATCTATTCAGAAGAATTATTGCACATGTGGAGTTAATTGTTTATTGCACTTAGTGTCCTAGCTGAATGGCATGTCTTATGATTCATGCGGACTGTCAGCTCAGCAGAAACGGTAAATGGTAAATGGCGGATACTTATTTAGCGCTTTTTTACCTACAAGGACAAAGCGCTTTTACAGTCACAGACCCATTCACCCATTCACACACACATTCACACACTGGTGGTCGCTCCGCTGCCAAACACTGAAACCTTCTTTCCCATCTTCACTACCTCGGTCAGTGAGAAGGTCAAGAATCCAGTTTCTGGTGGGTGTTGGTATACAAAGTTCTGCAAATTTTGAAGACAGCTTCTGGGGCCTGATGGTGGGAGGTTGGCGCCAGTGTTCGGCAGCGGAGCCGCCATCAGTGTGTGAATGTGTGTGTTACTGGGTGAATGGGTCTGTGACTGTAAAGGGCTTTGGGGCCTTCGTAAGAGGGTAGAAAGCGCTATATAAGTATATGCCATTTACCATTTACCATGGTATTGAAGGCAGAGCTGTAGTCCAGAAACAGAATCCGGGCGTACATGTTCTTAGTGTCCAGATGCTGCAGGGTGGAGTGAAGTGCCAGTGCCACTGCATCTTCTGCTGATCTGTTGGGGCGGTAGGCGAACTAATGGGGGTCTACTGATTCGTCAATCAGGGAGTTGATGTGGGACAGAACCAGCTTTTCCAGGCATTTCATTTGCTGCAGGAGTGAGAGCCACGGGTCTCAGGTCGTTCATCGTTGCGACGTGTGTTTTCTTCGGGACCGGCACGATCACAGAGGACTTGAAGATACGGGGCACCGTTTCCTGCGATAGCGAGAGGTTGAAGATGTCTGTGTACGCCTCTGCTAGCTGCTCTGCGCAGGCTTAAGTGGCCGGGATAGGCTCCAGCAGCAGCCCCGTGACCCCGAAAGGGAACAAACTGACTGGAAGATGAAGGACACTCTAAATATAGTAGAGTTTTAATAATTGGTGATTTTAACCTACATGTTGACAAAGATAGGGATGCTGATGCAAATGAGTTTCTCCACCTTTTTCACTGTATGGATTTTACACAGCATGTCACACAGCCTACCCACAACAGGGGGCACACTCTAGACTTGGTCATAACCTGTACTGTGTACTCTGTTGCTGACACGGCTATGTCACAATTGTGTATTTTTTAATACCACCAGTTTCTGTCGACAGGAAGCTAGAGCGAGAGCTGTGAGGAAACACTACATAACTTCTGATGGGGCTGCAAATTTGATCAATATTTTACATCATACTTCCACTCAGATTTTACCTGTGTTATATGATTTTAAAGTTTAACATTTTATCAACAAACTTCAGTCAGCCATTCATGCTGTAGCTCCATTTAAACCCAAAACGGTGAAAACTAAAGCTGCAGCACCCTAGAGAAACAAATCGATCAGAGCCATAAAACGTGAATGCAGAGAGTAGGTGGAAAAAATGAAATTAAGTGTACATCATTTTTAAAGCACAGCAAATGATGCACAGTCATGCAATACAAAAGCTAGAACCCTCCATTTCTCAAACTTCATCATACAAAACAAAAATGACGCTAAAGTCCTCTTTAAAAGAATTGACACTAACTAAAATAGCTTGTCAGAGGTCCTCCATGGCACCATTGAATGCATGTGAGAGTTTTGCAAACCACTTCAGGTGGCAATCAATGCTAGTTAGAGCTAGTCTTTTAACTCAAAAAGGTGTTGACATTAATGAATTCATAGCAGGGCTGGCCAATTCTGGTCCTCAAGAGCCTCAACCCTGACTCTTTTCCAGCTGTAACTGCACTGCTTGATGCCAACAACGTAAACCAGGTGTGTTCAGTCAATCAGGATGTGGAATCCCTTGAGTCAGCCAATCAGTAGCAAGCTGGTCAGGGAGGACTGGAAAACAGGCAGTGTTGAGGCTCTTGAGGACCAGGGGGGTATTCCAGAAAGCAGGTTCTGCTAGCTCCCACAGTAAGTTTGAGGCTAAGGAAGCGGATAACCTCAGCTTTCGGTTCCAGAAATGGAGGTATGTTTCAGGGTATGTCTAGTTGCCATAGCAACTCATGCTCTGAACATAACCTGGTCTGGAGCAGTTTAGTTGAAGGTTAGTTTGTTTTCAGAGAGGTGCAGCAGCATGGCGTGTCCATTTGAAGATGATTTAGTGGATGAAGAAGCTCAGATAATACTTTTTCCACCATGAGAGGATGATAACACCACATATGGATGTTGGAAAGAGATACTTTTTTTACTTTGATCTAACTTAATTATTTGCTTCAGTTAAGATATTTTTTTTTGTTAAGTCAGCTTAAAAATAACAGTTATCAGACAGTTTTTTTACTTTCATTCAAATTAATTTAATTTGGCTGAGGGAATTCAGATCGGCACCGCAAGGAATTGTGGGATACCATTCCCTTTGACTGTCTGGACGGATTGGGGTTTAAGTGTGGGTTTTTGACCCATGTGTTAAGTTGTTTAGCTGTTTTACTGTGTTTTACTGAGGGAGGAAGAGGAGGATGAGTTTATATAGCACCACTACCAACTTGAACTGTAATGATAATGTTAGAACATTCTTAAATGAAAGTACTGTAGGTGTATTGATATGTTCTTTTTATTGTTATAAAAATGAGTATATCTGCCAGCTCAAACTTTGACATATGAGAGTTCAAGAATTATAATTAATTAGGATGGAAAAAATATTAATTGAATTGAAGTAATATGAAATTTATTTAGGTAAATATGTAAATTTGAGTTGTATAAACACTAATTAAGTTTTATAGACGTAAGAAATTAGGTTAAATAAATTGAACTCAATTACTTGATACCAATAGAAGTAATTCATTTAAGTTGGCAAAATTGGATAAGTTATACATATATATATATATATATATATATATATATATGTGTGTGTGTGTGTGTCACAAGAAAAATGGAAATAAGATCAGAAACTCGTGCGTTTACTTTGTCTGTTCTAGCAAAAACTCTTTCTTTTACGGATGCAGCCGTGTTACTTTTTTTGATGGTCCTATAATCTTCATATGCCCTCATGAAAATCTCCAACTCCGTCTCACTGAAGTATAGCATCTCTTTTTTTCACCACGCGTTTCCATGGTGACTCCAGAAATCAGCGATCCATTGAGAATGTCTTTATGTACTCGCCGTGCACGTGCATTAACCCAGGGTTATTAAGTCGAGTGTAATTACGCCAACTCATATCCGGTCTTTTGGAACCCACATACCCAGAGTAAGCAAGTTCAGGTGGATTTCAGCCAGAGTTCAGGCTTAAAGTCAGGATAGTTTAAACATGCTTCCTGGAATACCCCCCAGGGCTGGCCACCCCTGGGGGGTATTCCAGAAAGCAGTTAGCGTAATTACGCTCTACTTGGTATCCCTGGGTTAAACCGTGTGCACGGCAAGTACATAAAGACATTCTCAATGGATCGCCGATTTCCGGTGAAAAAAAGAGAGACGCTACACTTCAGTGACATGGAGTCGGAGATTTTAATGAAGGCGTATGAAGATTATACGTCCATCAAAAAAGTAATATGGCTGCATCATCAGCAAAAGAAAGAGTTTCTGCTTGTAGAAAAAGAACGGACAAAGAAAATGCACGAGTTTCTGATCTTATTTCTATTTTCATTGTGATGCATTTATATATAACTTATGAAACTGAAATGAATTGATTCAAATGGTAACAATTGAGTTACATTTATTCAACCTAATTTCTTATGTCTATCCAACTCAATAGTTGCTTATACAAATTCAATTTACATATTCATCTAACTAAATGTCATATTACTCCAATTCCATTAAATGTTTTTCCATATTAATTTATAGTATTTCTTGAACTCTCATATGTCTGGTAGAGGCTGTAGATTTTCTTGTTTTTATAAAATTAAAATAAATAGTATAGTGTGGATTTACAATACATACCATCAATTTATTTAGCATGACCTATAATAATTTCAGTTCATATACTACATTAGCTGACTAGTGGTGCTAAATAAACTCACCATCCTCTCCCTCAAGGTGCAGAAATAATTAAACATAACAAGGTAAAATAACTCGGCAAAACACAGTAAAACAGTTATAACTATACATATTTGGTCAAAAACCCACACTTAAACCCAAATCTGTCCAGACAGGCAAAGTAAATGGTTTCCGACAATTCCTTGTGGTGCCGATCTAACAGCAGCACCAAAGTTACACCTACCTAACCCTTGTGCTGTCCTATGACCCCCCCCCCCCCTTCCATTGATGTGTTCTTCCTACCATGACAAAGGTGGATAAAGGTGGAGAGGATTTCATGTAATCCATTGAACCAGTGAAGATCACAAATCATTGAAGAAAAAAGGTTCAGAGCTCTGTCTAGTGGGTCTAGATGACCCCACTCCCGATGTTAATGTGTCTAGGATAGAACAAGAGTTAATTGAATTAATTTGAATTAAAGTAAAATAACTGTCTGATACCTATGTGTTATTTTTAAGTTGACTGAACTCAAAAAAAGGATTTATCTTAACTGAATCAAACAATTAAGTTGGATCAATGCAGTGCTTCTCAAATAGTGGGGCGCACCCCGATGCCAGGGGGGCGCGCGGAAGTGGCGGTTTTAGCCACAGGTAATACAGGCAATTGCCCGGGGCGCAAATTTGACAGGGGGGCGGTGGTGACAGCGTCCAAGTGCCTTGAAAAAAAATCTGGTCCACTGTTGGTTTCCTATTATCTGTTATTTATACCATGGTCCGTGTAAATATTCTGATTGGCTGCTGGGTCTGCATTAAAAAGTGATATACCACGGGATAACCGCACGGTGAAAAAAGAAGTTCCGGTCAGCTAGCTTAAATGTTTCGGATCACTGCGCCGGCTGCTTTAAAACAACCTTTTGCTTCATCATCTGGACAAAAACAAGTGGTAAGAGATGAACTTTCTCTCAGAACTGATGCTTTATTCAACCCATCAGAAAGATCAGCATTTGTGACGGCTGCTCTCTCACGTAGGTCAGGATGGAGCAGAATTTAGCTATGCTAACTAGCGAGGTGCTAGTGCCAGTTGCCTAAACTGTTTTAGCAGGCTTAATAAGTGAGCTGACCTGTGGCCCTTACACCACACAACCCCAGGCAGCTGTTGTTTCAGGAGGCACAAATAAAATGGCAGAGTCCAATGTCTTCAGATTAACCACCTTTTAGGCCTGTTCAGGACTAGAACAGAACAGACCAACATTGTAAATGTCTATACTGGAGATACCCAACTCACTCATGGTTTCAACAAAGCAAACAGAAAGCTCCCATAATGCACTCCTGCCATGGGCAGGATAGCCACATCGACAGGATCATTACAATATATATATATCACAGAATCTTGACTGCAGCTGTGGAAAAAGTATCATCTGAGCTTCTTCATCCACTAAATCATCTTCAAATGGACACGCCATGCTGCTGCACCTCTTTGAAAACAAACTAACCTTCAACTAAAACTGCTCCAGACCAGGTTATGTTCAGAGCATGAGTTGCTATGGCAACTTGACATACCCTGAAACATACCTCCATTTCTGGAACTGAAAGCTGTGGTCTTATCCACTTCCTTAGCCTCAAACTTACTGTGGAAGCTAGCATAACCTGCTTTCTGGAATACCCCCCCTGATCTATAGCACTGTATGCATCAGGTACCACTGGACCGTACATGGTGGACAGACATCCTTGCGGGAGATGGTAAACCTCATGGGGTTGAAGGATGCTGAGCTTCTTGCAAAAGACTGGAAAATATGGAAGACCCTTGTTTTTTCTCTATCTTGCCAGCACAGAGGTGCTGATGCATATTTTTATTTCCAGCTTATCAGATTATTGTAATGCCCTGCTCTCTGGTCTTCCCAGAACAAGGATATTGAATCTTCAACTGCTGCAAAATTCAGCAGCATGCGTATTGACGAGGACCAGGGGGCGGGAACACATTACACCAATTTTAAAATCGCTGCATTGGCTCCCTGTGTGCTTTAGGGTTGATTTTAAAGTTCTTTTATTGGTTCATTCATGTTTTTGTGGTTTCAGGCCTTCATATTTACCTGATATGATTTTAAAGTATGAGCCCTCGCGGACCCTGAGGTCCTCTGATACATGAGGCGAGGCCTCATTTAATTATTATGGACCCCACTTGTGGAACAGCCTCCCAGCATGCCTCAGGGCCGCAGAGACTGTTCGTGTCTTGAAAGAAAGACCTACCTTTTTAATCTAGCTTTTAGTTGAAATTTAGGAGCGAATTTATTCGATTTTTTTGTTATTTTGTGTTCTCTTTTCACTCATTTGATATTTTTTATTCACTTTTACTGATTTATATATGCCTATAAAAGTTTATTTTTATATGTATTTATCTGTTTACACTTTTATTTATTTTATTCCTTTTACATTTCATTTCGGTGTTTTCCTCAGAGGGATCCTCCACATCACATGACCTTTTTCAGTGAACGGGGTCACTGCAATGGGATCTCCCAGGTCGGGCTCTTATACTTAGATCTGGGGGGGTCCTGTGGCAGCTGTTCTGTGAACTTTAGTGGGGGGGGGGGGGTCACTGATCTGGACATGTATCCAAAATACAGTTTCCCCACTTCAGTACAAAGGCAGATTTCTACGTTGCATCATTTTACTTACCATGCTATGTGTGTGGGGGGGTGGGGGTGGGGGGTTCTGGGCACCGTATGGGTTTTAGACAAAATATTTGGTTATTGTCTTGTCTTTTGTTTTTAAATTTCGATTGTTTTTATGTAAAAACAGGACTTTGACTAGCATGAATTGAAAAAGTGCTGTAGAAATAAAGTTTGATTTGATTTGATTTGATTGCTGGACAATCGTCTCCTGAAGTCACCCATTGGTTCTACACTCCCCTACTGGAAGCCTAAAATGGCAGCTCTCTTATTGGCTGGTGTTAACTTGGAGCTTCCTTTTTTTTTCCTTTTTTTTTTTTTAACTTGTCCTGTCCAACAGCTGGGCAAACAGATGAGAGCTGAAGGCCTCTTGTGTTGGACATATTTTACTTTAACAACAGGGGTTATTAATCTTCAGACAAACCATAGGTATGTCTGAATAAACCCCTTTTGGAATTGAGGCCAAACTTTATTAATTTCAATCATATTTGAAAATCTTTGATGTTGGACTGGAGGGAAAAGGAAAGGAGGGAAGAAGAGAGAGGGATGTTAGAGAGGGGGGGAATAGGAGGGTGATAATGGGGGGGGGGAGGGTTAGAACCATGAAGCAGCATAAAGCAACAAGTTTACTGAATGTTTATCATTACGGTAAGGTTCAAGTGCAGTAAAATTCTCAAAGGGCGGGGCCTGTCCACACACACACTCAAATGCCATCAACACACCTGTTAGCTGCAAAAATGTCCACCTGTCAACATGAACACAATACATATAGAGTTCACCCACGCATACTCATGCCTTCAAACTAACTGGTGTGAAATATTTCATTCATTCAATCACACAAACTATTAATGTAAAGGTGAGCTAACACCTGTGCTCAGGTGAGTGTTTATGTTCTAAATGGATGATGGAATGTGAAAAGAAGGCGAGGGAGTGCCCAGCCATCCCCACACCAAGACCCCACCGCAGTGGCAGCCAGAACCCCCCAACGCCAAACGACAGCAGGAAGAGAACCACCACCTCCCGGGTGATCACATCCGCCACCCAGGCCAGGGCCAGCAGGACCGCCGCGAGGCCCCCAGAGCCAGAGAGCAGGGAGGCATGGGGGAAAAGAGAGCGCCGCCCCCGCCCAGCCAGGAGAGCAGCCCCCCCGCCGCGCCGGGAGGGCCCAACGCAGGGCCCCACCCGAGAAGGGCGCCCACAGCCCCAGATGAGCACCTCATCATCGCCCAGGATTTCTGGGCATCCCCCTGCCCCAACCCCAGGTACGAGCCAGGACCCCCCAAGGGAGACCCACCCTGCACTCCAGGCAGCCACCCACCCGGCCCACGGTTGGTCCAGGAAGGAGCAAGGCAGGGGACAGCCGGCCCCGCCCAGGAGGGGGGCACCCCAGGGAAAAGGGGGGCCCACGAGGGGTGTTGTAAACTCAGACCTTCCTAATATGGAGAAAAGAGGCAGGACCAGATTCAGTCATTTTTTTCCCCTTTTGTTTTTGTCCACACTCATGATCTACGCCGGTCCCTCCATGCTAACGCTAACTACTTCAGCTGCTTCAGCTTGGCAACGGTTATTAGTAAGTTCTTGGTGTTTTACACAGAATATGTAAAGCTTTGATAGTAGAGTGGTGGTGCAAGTGACATTTAGACAACAATAAAAACACATTTTCCCGTATTTTAGAACAAACAGCCTCTTCTAACACATGACAAGTTGGAATATGTTATTTCTGTTGTCCTAATTTGTCATATCAACACATGATATCCTATTGTTATTAATCTCTTGATGCTCGCGCTAATATTTAAGTTAACCCTCTTCAAACACAGTCACTACAAAGGTTTTTCTGTTTCTACACAGTTTCACTACAAATCTCTGGATCATCTGTGTAATGTCAGTCAATTAACAATAAGAGATTCTGTTGTTACTGTAGCTTATCTGAATCCTATATACCAACCTTGGTATGGAAAATGACATAAATGAAAACTGTACGGCATAAAACCAACAGGTTCCAGTTTTGTATGAGATATTTTTTAAGACAATAAAAAGATAGAATCTTTTCACTTTTTATATTTAATATTTGTGGAAAAAGGGTTATTGACTAGCTAAAGTTAATAGTTTATAAATTGGATAAATACAACCCATGGTATGGTGTGCCATTTGTTCTGTATCTCTTCCTTTAGTCATCTTATTATTTATAATAATAATAATAATAATGGATTGGATTTTTCTGCGCTTTTCCAGACGCTCAAAGTGCTTACATTGTGTCCATTATTCATTCACTCCTCATTCATACTTGGTGATGGTAGCTACTGATGTAGCCACAGCTGCCCTGAGGCAGACTGACATTATTCCTGCAGGCTATCTGATAACTGGCAGTGCGTAGCTGCTTATTGCCCGGGTCTTGTTCTTGCCATTGAGCTGGCTTCTCAAGACTTGCCTTACCCGTTGGAGGTATTTAGCTGTTGCAGCTTTCCTTGTTGCCTGCTCCAGGTTGCCATTTGTCTGCAGAATTCCAAGGTACTTGTAACTGTCCTCGATGTCTGCTATTGTTCCTTCTGGGAGTGAGACCCCTCCTGTGTGGACTACCTTGCCTCTCTTTGTCACCATCCGGCTGCATTTCTCGATGACATCCCAATGTTAGTACTGTAGATCCTGGTGGTGTGGATCAGGGAGTCAATGTCACGCTCGCTCTAACACAGGGGTGTCAAACTCATTTTCACTGAGGGCCACATCAGTATAAAGCTGTCCTCAAAGGGCCAGCTATAACTTATACATGTAGCTAAATGTAATGAAAAATAAATGTAACTACTCCTTGATGTTAAATAACTCATTATTTATTTACTATAACTTTTTAAAGTGACAATTACAGTTGCATAGAAAACATATGTTTGCTTGTTACTCTAGCATAAATCCTTTTACATTTAATTCTGTCAGGTTAGGTTGTATTGACAGTGTTTAAGTCCTATTGTATAGTTGCCCAATCCGACATTTCAAGTCTTAGATATGACTTGATTCTCCTTAGATATGAATAAATACACACCAATTGTAATTTTTTATTTTAAGAAATAAAAAACTTTTATGGCCACATTTGGTCCCCGGGCCTTGAGTTTGACACGAGTGCTCTAGCATATAGCTTGATGTCATCCATGTAGAGGAGGTGACTGATGTTGGCCCCATTTCTGAGTCGGTATCCATAGCCCAGTCTTGTTGATTATTTGGCTGAGGGGGTTCAGACCTATGCAGAACAGCAGTGGGGACAGAGCATCACCTTGGTATATCCCACATTTGATGGACACTTGTGCAAGTGGCTTCCCATTGGCTTCAAGGGTGGTCTTTCAGAACTTCATTGAGTTTCCTATGAAGGCTCTTAGAGTCCTGTTGATGTTGTACAGCTCCAAGCATTCAATGGTTCACGTGTGTGGCATTGAGTCAATGGCTGTCTTGTAATCAATCTAGGCCAGTGTTTCTCAAACTTTTTCAGACCAAGGAGCACTTAACCCATAACACAAACACTCACGGACCACCTAATTCTGAACTGCTCCCAAAACAACAGTTTTACCAATATCAAAGTTTCTACTCACCCCCTGTCTTTTTTGCCATCTTAATGGGAAGAATGGTGCTGCATTTTCTGGGCCATGAGTGAAGCAATGTCTGGCTCCAAACTGGAGAGTTTCAGTCTCATATTGTAGTCCACACTGATTCGGTTGCGCCGCTTTGTTTTCAGGCCAACAAGTGTGGAAAATCCAACTTCACAATTGTAGGTAGTTGGAAACGGCATCAACAGTTTCAGAGCAGAGTCAGTCAGCTCGGGATGCACAGGTTGGATGTGGAGCCAAAAGTCAGTCAAACCTTTCTCCCTGAAAGTTGTCTTCAGTGTCCCATCTGATGCAATGTCCACAAGGCTGTCAACCTCTCTTGGTAAAAGCTTGGAAGTGAATTGCTCAGTGTGCGTTTTCTCCCCAAATGGATTTCTGATCCAATCAAAGCTTGCATCTAATTCTGGGAAATATATTCCTAGCTGTGAGTGTAGGTCTTGCAGTTGTTTGAAGGATGCAACTGTGCTCCCATCCACATCCTCCCCAGCAGCAAGGAGAAAATCAGCGAGTGTTGGAAAACTGTCGAATTCTCTGCGATGGAGACGGCCACATCACAATTCCATCTTGAGACGTGTAGCTTTAATTTTGTCATGGACATTGAAGATGGTGACAGTCTTCCCTTGCAGTGCCACATTAAAAGTATTGAGAGTGCTGAAAATATCAGCAAAGTATGCCAACTTTGCAAGCCACTGGAAATCATGCATTCTGTTGTACAGGTTATCACTATGGTGCAGGAATAACATTACCTCATCTCGCAGCTCAAACAGACGGGTGAGGACTTTTCCACGCAACAACCAGTGAACTTCAGTGTGAAAAAGGAGTTTTGTGTGTTCACTTCCCATTTCTTCACACACAGCTTTAAAAAGATGTGAGTTGAGTGGTTTTGCTTTGATCTTGTTAACTATTTTCACACTCTCATCCAGTACTGATTTTAGGCACTGTGGCATTTCTTTCACAGCCAGTTGTTCACGGTGGATGCAACAGTGTGTTGCTGCTGCAGATGGCGCTACTGCGCGAATGGGCGCTACAAGGCCTTTCTGTTTTCCAGTCATTGCGGTTGCACCGTCGGTGCAAATCCCGACACATTTTGACCAGTCCAAGTTATTCTTCACAATGAAATCATTAAGTGAATGAAAAATTACTTCTCCTGTTGTGTTGGTTGGTAAGGAATGACAAAAGAGAAACTCATCATGCAATCCACCGGCATAAATGTATCTCACAAAACACAACAGATTTGCTTCATTCCCCAGGTCGATAGATTCATCCAACTGTAGTGAGAAAAACTGACTTTGGCGTAAACGTGTCACCAACTGATGTTCGACACTTTCAGCCATAGCTTTTATGCGCCGCTGGACGGTGTCATTGGAGAGAGGAATCCTGTTAATTTTGTCGCCGGCTTTTCCCCCAAACAATATGTTAGCCATCCCCTTTGCAGCTGGTTTAACTAAATTCTCACCAATTGAATGAGGTTTTCCTGCTTTAGCAATCAAGAGGGATAGCTTGTATGACGCCTCTGCAGCCTTCGCATTTTATCCAGGTGCAAAAAAATGGGAGGTCTCTTTCATCATATGTTTCTTCAGTTGATCGTGTTTTCTTTCAAAAAATCCAACAGGTTTCCCCTGGTACTCCTTGTGCTTAGTTTCCAGATGCCTCTTTAATTTTGCAGGTTTCATAGCCTTGTTAGCTAACGTTTCATAGCACAAAACACAGTGTGGTTTGGGATCCTCCTCCTCTCCTGTCCAAAAAAACCGAACTGTATGTGGTCGCTGTGATATTTTTGTTTCACCTTAGCGGTGGATTTTTCACGCTGATGTTTCACAGCTTTCTGGTGGGGTCTCTTTTGATGACGTCGCTATGACGCTAGTGACATCTTCCTGGGACTCCGTAGCGTTGTTAACGGAACTACTCGAATTTCCATCAAATCGTAGCACCTTTACAGTTGTGTCAGATGTTTCATCTGAGTTTCTTTTAAGTGACTCTGTCCTAAGCCACTGATTCATATTTGAAGTTGACGTTCAACTCCAAGGTACACTAACTTTCCCGGTTGCCGCCGTGCAGCCTCATGGACCACTAGGGGGCGCTCACGGACCACCAGTGGTCTGCGGACCACTCTTTGAGAAAGGCTGATCTAGGCTGTACACAGTTTGGTGTGTCGTGACTTGCAGTCTTGAGCGACTGTTCTGTCAACCAGGAGTTGGTGTTTGGCTCCTCTGGAGTCTCTACCAATGCCCTTCTGTGTGTTGCTCATGTATTGATCCATGTGCCTACTTATCTTGGTTGCAATGATGCCTGACATGAGCTTCCATGTTGTGGAGAGACAGGTTATTGGCCGGTAGTTGGATGGGACTGCACCCTTTGAGGGATCCTTCTGGATCAGGATCGTTCGCTCTTCTGTTAGCCATTCGGGGTCCCATCGGGGGAGTCCCATCTCTTAGCAGCTGGTTCATTGTGCTGCCAGGCGCTCGTGGAGTGCGGTGAGCTTCTTTAGCCAGTAGGCATGTATCATGTCAGGGCCCGGTGCTGTCCAGTTCTTCATACCTGAGACTCTTTCTTGGATGTCTGCCACTGTGACGGTTACTGGATTCTTCTCTCAGAGAGACCAGCCACTGGGCATTGCTGTTATGTGCTGTCTCTTTCTCCCATATACTTTTACTGTTCAGTTTCTAGCCTTGGTGGGTCTGCTCTGCTGTTTTGACCCTGCCACTGAGCTTAAACTTTCACAGGTTGAGTTTCAAACAACCTGTTAATCCATCTGGCTTCATTGTCTCTTGTGTACCTTTTTAGGCGACTGCTTAAGGCCAGGAGCCTTTGACACTTTCCAGTGCTTCAGGTATGGGCATTTGGCTATATCTCTTAGGCCAGGGGTCGGCAACTGGCAGCTCCAGAACAGAATGAGGCTCTTTCATCAATGTGCTGCAGCTCTCTGTGTTTTTGTAAAATAACTATCATGTTCTAAGATTGTCGTGGTGCCTTTAACACCATCAGGTAGTGCAAACTGACAGGAAGAGCGTGAACGCGCGGAGGGAGCGTCTCTGCAGCTGTGAACGCCGACCAGAGTCTGTTATGGGATGGAAAGTTTTTTTATTTGATTTGATTTATTGATTCATTTCAAGCATTGTAGTCAAAGCAATTAAAAAATTACACATATTTATCAAACTCATTACAGAAATGATGAAATGCATATATTAAAAAGACAGAAAACAAAACAAAAATTTCACTTAAATCACATTTGCTTAATTAAATACAGTGATCATTAACTGAAGTATAAGTAGAGTTTGATTTATTGCTTGAAAAGGAGCAGGAAGAAGCAAGTTTATATAATCCCACCCCTACTGAGTTCATTCATTTGATAGTTTTACAGTGTTTTAAATCCGGTTCTGATCAAATAGATTCTCTTGAAGTAACAAAATCCAGTGCCTAGTAATGATCGATGATCTTCAGAAAACTTCTATTCATGATTTCAGTAAATAGTAACGGTACCGATATGTAATATTAATTGATTATCATTAGAACACATGATAACATTAAACCAGTTATTATTGCTACACATTGCAGATCAAGTAAAAAAAAAAATCAATAGCTTATATGTTGTAATTCAAACCTTTCAGTAATCATTATTGCACATTACAATGTAACACTCAGTGGTTGTGGTTTTTTCTGGGAAGACAGTTAGTGGTGATCTCATAGGGGACACATAAGCGCCCAAAAAAAAAGCCTTTTTTTCCCCTTAGACTAAAACCCCCCATTTCCGCATAAAATTAATTAGATTTGCGTTAGGGCACCCCTAGTATCCTGTCACCTTGCTGCTACGATGAGCGTATGTTGCACTGTCTGTGCAGTACACGCTGGAGGGGGGGGGTTTGGACGCGGGGGGAAAAAACGGACAGGTATAGAGGCGGGGGCGGGGCTTAGACTCACCGCTTATGATTCCAGATCCGGAACAAACTAACAGCTGCTTCCTAATAAAAATAGCTGTCATCCATAAAATTTATATAATTTATTGGGTTTACTGGATTTAAAGAAAAGAATAAATAAAAACGAGTCTGCATCAAAGTGAATTTGTTTTGACAGACGGAAAAGTCTATTCAAGGTTGTACAAAATGGACAAAAGATCAAAGGAAACATCACGCTCATATAGAATAAAAATGATTTAAATAAATAAATATCCTCACAACATTTTGAATCAATACAAGTATTGCCAAATGAACTATCGCCATATATCGGCAAAACCATTTTTTCTAACACACCTAGTGTTGCGGATCCCTGTGCTTTCCTCTCAGTGGAAAAACTGATCAAAATGGTTCTTTGAGAGGTTCAGGTTGCTGACCCGTGTCTTAGGTACTTGCTTTGTCATTGCACTTCTTTGAGCCTCTGTCAGTTGACTCATACAGTCAGGACCATAAATATTTGGACAGAGACTCATTCTTTCGAATTTAGTTTCTGTACATTACCACAGTGAATTTTAAATAAAACAACTCAGACGCCATTGAAGTGCAGACTTTCAGCTTGTATTCATGAGTTGAACAAAAAGATTGCATAAAAATGTGAAAAACTAAAGTATTTCTTAACACAATCCCTTCATTTCATGAGCTCGTAAGTCATTGGACAAATGAAATAACTGAAAGCAAAATGGTCATTACTAATATTTGGTTGAAAAGCCTTTGTTGGCAATAAAAGCCTGAACTCATGACTCTCTTGAACTCTTGAACTCATGGACATCACCAGATGCTGGTTTTCTCCTTCTGAATGCTCTGCCAGGCCTTTACTGCAGCAGCTTTCCATTGCTGTTTGTTTGTGGGCCTTTCTGTCTGAAGTTTAGTCTTCAACAAGTGAAATGCTGCTCAATGGGGTTAAGATCAGGTGACTGACCTGGCCATTCAAGAATATTCCACTTCTTTGCTTTAATAAACTCCTGAGTTGCTTTGGTTGTATGTTTTGGGTGGTTGTCCATGATGAAACCCCACCCACCAGGAAATGGGCGGGGTTTGAGCACCAGACACGAAGTGCTCAAGTGTTTGGCCAAACCATTTTTCTTCTGCTCCCAGGTAGTCAGGGGGATTGTCTGCAGCTGTGCAGCAACGTCCTGCTACATATACATTGAATTTCTGGGCAATCAAAATGTCTTGAAATTAGAAACACTAAAAATATTTAAGATAGAAAATAATATTTCGAGGCATAAATTGTTGCTTTTTGAAAACCAAGGATTTAAAAAATTCAGATATAAAATTCAAGGGTTTTAAAAAATACAGAATCTGATGAAACAGAAAAACTTCCATATTTAATAAATGTAATGTTTTTCAAAGTAAAAATAATGTAATAATATAATATAATATAAATATATTTCTTTAACATTTAAATGTGATTTCAGTTTTTAAATTCTTATCAAAACATTTGGATTCTTGACATTGACGCTATCTAAAAGTGCATCAGTAAGGAAGTTATTTGATGTTTTACCCTATAGGTAAGGATTTAAAAAAAAATGTATACAACCGCAGCAGAGGGCCCCATATTAATGTTTGCCTGGGGCCCCCAAACTGCTAAGTCCGCCCGTGCTCAGGTCAGGGTGGTTGTCACTCTGTCCCGGATCAAGCCGTAAGCTTTTCTAACTTTGCGTTAGAAATACTTAAAGTTCTGTTCATTTTGTGTGCGCTGCCGCTTTTACGGACAAGGCTGCTGTTGACGACGTGCATGTTTGCGTGCGTGTATGCACAATGCAGGCAGTAGTGAGGGGGTGATGACATGCGCACACATGCGCGTGACCAGAAGGAGTGGGCATTTAAAGTCGGCTAAGCTCTGCTATTGGTAACACGCCCTCCCGGCACCAGTTCTGAGAGATCCAGGATGGATGGTGTGCGTACTGCAGGCTCTGAGGGTTCGGTTCGACTTGCGTGACGTCTCCCATCCTCGAGCAGGGATCTCCTTGGAAACGGATGGTGGCAGCCCCCCCTCACTCCTCGGTTGGTGCTGAGCTTGCTGCCTGGTCTCCCACAGTAACTACTGACCGACTGGGCCGCTTTCATTCAGCAGATGTTTCCCGGCAGGATGGCCCTGAGCCCCCCCAGCCTGCTGTGCGGGCCCCCAGAGGAGCTGCAGGAGCTCGCCTTCACAGAGCGGCCGATACGCAGGACCCTCAAGGTAAGGATGCCCTGTCCACGCGCAGGCGGACAGTTCTAGCACGCACGTGCGCGAGTAGGCGCGTGAAAACTGTGCTGATAGAATGATGGTTCTATGAAGAAGCGGGGGGAGGAAGATGGGCAGCCGAGGAGAAGCAGACGGAGACCCGCAGCGTGACGCAGTTCCTCAGCCTGTCCACACAGAGACGTAGTTATGATGACGGGCGCGCGCTCCGGAGGCAGAACCGCGTGGATTTTCCACTTGAGTCTCTGTTAGAATGAGAAGCAAGACAGCAGCATGTTTCCGCAGCTGTCACCTCACTGGTCACGCGAAGATGGTAATGACATGTGGGGGCAGAGCAAGGGGTAAATGTAGCGGGGGGGGGGGGGGGGGGGGGGGGTAGTACCTCTAATGACCAGAGGCTGGTGCTCAGAATGAGCAGCTTTTAGTGACGCCAAAGTTACAATTGGGACTCCCCCCATATATAAACCCCTTTAATGCCCGGTGCTTAAACCTGTTGTCTTTTTTTGGTTGAATATTTAATTCATGATAACTCTGGGGGCAGTGCATATTTTTTTAATTTGTAGCTTTTTTTAGACAGTTTATTTTTGCAAAGCTTTAGGATTGACAGATGATGATTCAAGGATTGGAGGAGGAGGTGATTTTTGAGCCCTATCAAAATTGACATGTTTCGTAAAACTGCAACAGAAACTTTTTTTTTTTTTCAAATTAAATGAATCACGTGGCCAAAAACTCTGCACAGGTAGCCATTTTGTATCCTTTTTCTTAACCCACCGGGGCGTGGAGTTTGCGGAGACTATCCGGCTACTGTGGGACGAAGGAGGGATACGCCCTGAACCGATCGGCAGCCTGTCGCAGGGCCTATGGGCTGGAGCAACCGTGCTGGCTACGCCGGCTGGACAGCAGACAGAGCACCACTGCTGGATGGGGAGGCAGCCTAAGTCTTATCCTATGACTATTTATTTTATTTTCATCGAGACAATAATAAAAAGGACCACCTCCAGGCGGTCCAGGGCGGCGATCCGGATGGGCGCGGTAGAAGTCCGCGATGAGGGTGTGGTCAAAATGAGGGAGCGGGAGACCCAGGAGCGCTCCATAGGACCGTACCCTTCCCAGTTGACTGGGAACTTCCCAGTCGACGAGGCTGCGACCCCGCCACCGAACATCAAGGATGCGGCTGACCGTATAAGTCAGAGTGCCGTCAATGATACGGGCGGGAGGTGGGGAAGCGGAAGGCGGGCACAAGGTGGTGTCAGAAACCAGCTTGATTTGTGAGATGTGGAAGGAAGGATGGATCTTGAGGGCGGCCGGGAGTTTAAGGCAGACACAGGAAGGGTTAATGATCTTGTCAATGGTGTGGGGACCGATGTACCTGGGGGCGAGCTTGCGAGACGTGGCCTGAATAGGGATGTTCCTGGCAGACAGCCATACCTTCTGTCCGGGTCGATAGTCGGGTCCCACCACCCTGTGACGGTTCACCATCTGGCAGTTGCTCTCCTTAGTGCGGATGAGCACTGCCTTGGTCTGCTGCCAAACGCGTTGACAGCGCTGGAGGTGGTCTTGCACAGAGGGCACAGCCAGGTCGAGTTCGTGGGACTGGAACAGCGATGGTGAGAAACTGAGGGATGCTTCAAACGGGGAGATTCCTGTGGCGGAAGAAGGATGCGAATTGTGTTCATATTCGACCCAAACCAGGTATTTAGACCAATCAGAGGGATCATCGGCTTCAAGGCAACAGAGAGAGGCTTCCAGCTCTTAATTGGCACGTTCAGCTTGGCCGTTGGACTGAGGATGGTACCCGGACGTGAGACTGACTGTGGCTCCCAGAGCAGAGCAGAAGGCCTTCCACACCTGGGAGATGAACTGAGGTCCGCGATCTGACACTATCAGATGGGATGCCGTGGTGCCTGAAGACGTTCTGAACCAGGATGTCTGCGGTTTCAGAGGCCGTGGGGAGCTGATGAAGTGGAATGAAGTGACAGAACTTAGAAAAACAGTCGTGAAGATGACGGTATGACCTTGAGAGTCCGGGAGGCCGGTGACGAAATCCACGGCGATATGGGACCATGGTCGACTGGGCGTGGGTAAAGGTAGGAGGAACCCCGAGGGTGGCGAGTGAGCAGACTTGAATTGAGCGCAGACAGTACATGCTGCCACATACTCCCTGACATCTTTGTTCATGGTTGGCCAAAAGAAACGTCTGCAGATGAGGTTGAGAGTTCGATGAACACCCCCATGACAGGCGATGCGGGAAGAATGGGCCCAGGTGATGACTTCAGACTTCAGGGAACTGGGAACATAAAGGGTGCCATTAGGGGGAGCAGAATGGTTTGGTTCCTCACCTTGGGCTTGAATCACTCTGGCCTCGACGTCCCAGGTCAGGTTCCCCACTATACAGGTGGAAGGCAGGATGTTGGTGATGGAGGTGGTCTCAGATGAGCAATAGTTGCGTGACAGGGCGTCTGGTTTGACGTTGCGAGATCCTGGTCGGTAAGTGATGGTGAAATTAAAGCGGTCGAAGAATTAACACCAGCGGGCCTGACGAGAATTCAGTCTCTTGGCAGAATGGAGATAAGCGAGGTTTTTGTGGTCAGTCCAAACAATGAAGGGGTGAGCCACTCTCTCCAGCCAGTGACACTGTTCTTCAAGGGCTAACTTGATGGCGAGTAGCTCTCGGTTGTCCACATCATAGTTTCTCTCCGCCTGGGAAAGTTTCTTAGAAAAGAAGGCGCACCGGTTGCTCTGGGTGTCATCCACTGTGGCTGGGGGGGGGGGGGCTTGTCGGCCCTGTTTTGTGGGGGGGCTTTCGGGGGGGGGGCACTATGGGTACGGGGCCTTGGGGATTTGACGGGTCGGAGTCTCCGCTGGTGGCAATCAGTGGTTGCACCGGCCTGCTTTGGTCCCGTCGAGGCCTGACCAGAGCTCTCCCAGGCCCTCACCGCCTGGGGGTGGGGGCCTGGGCTTGCTCCGGGGGGGCGGCGCTATATGGCTCCTCTCTCTCTGTGTGGGGTGGGTGGTGCTGGGCCTAGGGCGTCGGCGCCTCTGGGGATGGGACCCCAGGGCTGGGGGACCTGGGCCCCATGCTGTGGAGGGCTGGGGGACGGCTGTTTGATCACCGGGGAACAGTCTACCAGCTGTCCCCAACTTACCCCCTTCCTCATATAATGTCATAATAGGGTGAGGGGGTGGGGGGTTTAGCCTGCGATGCACTTTGGGGAGGGGGCTACTTGGCAGTGGTCCCCCTCCCATGGATGCCGTATGAAAAGGGTCCCCCCTCTCTCGGTTTTATTTGCACCTTAGACATGCAGGGCCCTTGGTAAAGGGGGTGCTTGGACATCACTGCCAGCAAGCAGCAGATGTCCTCCTAGCACCCTACCCGCCAATTTTAACTACGCCTTAGACATTTAGGGCCCCTTGGTGGGGAGGGGGAGGGGCCATTACTGTGAGTAATCAGGAAATGTCCCCTCAGTGCCCTATTCACCAATTTTAACTGCACCCCCTTAGTACACACACCTTTACTCCTCTAAAGATACATTCGAACACAAACACACACACATGCACACACATTTTGTAAGGTAGGTGGGACCTAGGTCCATCTGTCCCCTACCCCGTCCCTGGTGGGGGGTACTAGGCCCTTGGCAACGGCGGCCGTGTACCCTGGGTGCCGGTTTCCATTGCCCGGCGGTGCTCTCTCCGCACGGGGGGGGGGGGGGGGGGGGTGTTCACATTACACCTGAGCCGGGCCGGGGGTGTCCGTATCATCCCTGTGGGGTGTGTTCTGGTCCTTGCCCCCGGGTGCTGGGCCTCGCCAAATCTCCAACTGTGGCCCAGCCTTGTCGGGCCATGTTTACAACAACTCTCGTGGACCCCCCTTTTCCCCGGGGTGCCCCCCTCCTGGGTGGGGTCGGCTGTCCCCTGCCTTGCTCCTTCCTGGACCAACTGTGGCCCTGGTGGGTGGCTGCATGGAGCGCGGAGCGGGTCTCCCTTGGGGGGTCCTGGCTTGTACCTGGGGTTGGGGCGGGGGGATGCCTAGAACTCCTGGGTGGTGATGAGGTGCTCGTCTGGGGCTGTGGGGGCCCTTCTCAGGTGGGGCCCTGCACTGGGCCCTCCTGGCACGGCGGGGGGGCTGCTCTCCTGGCTGGGCGGGGGCGGCGCTCTCTTTCCCCCTATGCCTCCCTGCTATCTTGCTCTGGGGGCCTCACGGCGGTCCTGCTGGCCCTGGCCTGGGTGGCGGA
Source organism: Oryzias curvinotus (assembly GCA_023969325.1). Classification (NCBI taxonomy): domain Eukaryota; kingdom Metazoa; phylum Chordata; class Actinopteri; order Beloniformes; family Adrianichthyidae; genus Oryzias; species Oryzias curvinotus. Next base: position 25,406,685 of record CM043729.1, read on the forward strand.
TGTGATCGCCTGGGGGGCGGTGGTTCTCTGCCTGCTGCCGTTTGGCGTTGGGGGGTTCTGGCTGCCGCTGCGGTGGGGTCTTGGTGTGGGGATGGCTGGGCACTCCCACTCCTTCTTTTCACATTCCACCATCCATTTTAGAAGAACATAAACACTCACCTGAGCACAGGTGTTAGCTCACCTTTACACTAATAGTCTACATGATTGAATTAATGAAATATTTCACACCAGTTAGTTTGAAGGCATGGGCGTGCTTGTGTGAACACTATTTGTTTTGTGTACATGTTTTGTGTACATGTTGACATGTGGACATTTTTGCAGCTAGCAGGTGTGTTGATGGCATCTGAGTGTGTGTGTGGACAGGCCCCGCCCTTTGAGATTTGTACTGCACTTGAACCTTACTGTAATAATAAACATTCAGTAAACATGTTGCTTTATGCTGCTTCATGGTTCTATCTAGGAGGGGAGGGGGGGGCTCCTATTATCACCCTCCTACCCCCCCCCCTCCCTTTAACATCCCTCTCTCTTCTTCCCTCCTTTCCTTTTCCGTCCGGTCCAACATCAAAGATTTTCAAATATGATTGAAATTGATAAAGTTTGGCCTCAATTGCAAAAGGGGTTTATTCAGACATTCCTCTGGTTTGTCTGAAGAATAATAACCCCTGTTGTTAAAGTAAAATATGTCCAACACAAGAGGCCTTCAGTTGTCATCTGTTTGCCCAGCTGTTGGACAGGACAAGTAAAAAAAAAAAAAAAGAAAAAAAAAAAAAAAAAGGAAAGAAAGCGCAGGGTTTTAGTTTGTTCGTGCCTTCCTCCCTTTGAGACAGAACCCCCCCAACCCCAGAGTCCGAGGCGTCAACCTCCACAATAAACTGTCTGTTGGAGTCGGGCTGGATTAAAATGGGGGCAGAAACAAACAGCTTCTTAAGGTGGTCAAAGGCGGCTTGAGTGGTGGGATTCCAAATAAAGGGTTTAGCAGTGGATGTGAGTTGGGTGAGCGGAGCAGCGATGGAGCTATAATTTCTAATGAAGCGCCTATAGAAATTGGCAAAGCCCAGAAACTGCTGTAATTTTTTGCATGTGGTAGGTGGTTCCCACTGTGACACGGCTTTGATCTTGGCAGGATCAGGCCGGATGGTGCCAGCCTCGAAGATGTAACCTAAAAATGGAACGGAGGTGGTGTGAAAGGCGCATTTTTCGGCTTTGACGAACAGATGGTTCTCGGATAACCTCTGTAATACAGATCTGACGTGTTTCTCATGTTGGGTGACGTCCTTGGAGTAGATTAGAATATCGTCAAGGTAGATGAAAACGAAGTGGTTCAGGAAATCCCTGAGGACGTCATTGACGAGACGTTGGAAGACAGCAAGGGAGTTGGTTAAACCAAAGGGCATGACTAGATACTCGTAATGTCCTAACAGGGTTTTAAAAAACGGTCTTCCATTCGCCTCCCTCTTTGATAAGAACAAGGTGGTAGGCATTGCGGAGATCGAGTTTTGAAAAAATACAGGCTTCTTGGATGGAGTCAAAAATGGAGCTAATGAGAGGCATGGAGTGTTTGTCTTTTATAGTGATCTGGTGAAGCTCGCGATAATCGATGCAAGGTCTCAGGTATTTATCTTTTTGCTCTACGAAAAAATAGCCAGCCCCTGCGGGGGATGAAGAGGGGCGAATGTGTCCCGAAGAAAGTGCCTCCTGGATATATTTTTCCATGGCAACTTCCTCGGGACCGGACAGATTAAATAACCTCCCCTTGGGGAAGGTGGCGCCGTCTAATAGCTGGATGGAGCATTCGTAGGGTCTATGAGGAGGCAGAGAGCCAGCTTTGGACTTACTGAAAACTAAGCTCGTGATAACACTCAGGAACATTACTGAGGTCAATGTCTTTCGACTGACTGCTAGCAGGATTAGCAATGGAGGGAACAGCAGAGCGGAGACAGTTAGCCAGACATAGCTCACTCCAGTTTATGATACGGTGATTGGCCCAATCGAACTGGTGGTTGTGTTTCTTAAGCCATGAGAAACCTAAAACCACGGGAGTCTGGGGGGTGTGAGTAATGAAGAATTGTATGTCGTCTCTATGGTGACCTGAGGTGATAAGCAACACGGGTTTAGTGCGATGGGTGATGAGGGGGACGTGTTGTCCTCCCAAGCTGGCCGCTTTAACCGGAGAGTCGAGCTTTTCTACAGGGAGCGAGAGATGGGATACAATGCTGTGATCTCGGAGGCTTTGTTCAGCGCCGGAATCAATAAGGGCCTGAAGGTTGGTAACATTGGAACGATTACATAACTTGACAGGGAGAAAGAAAAAGTCTTTAGCAGAGATGATAGGAGTACCCGCTTGCGGCCTGTCTTCTAGCGGGGAGGTTCTGGAGTTTAAACGCCACTTGCGTTGATGTACCTAGTGTCCTTGGTTGCCGCAGTAAAATCACGCACCTTCCTCACGGCGTCTTTTGCGTTGTTCAGAGGAGATCTTCGAGAGGCCAATCTGCATGGGCTCCTCATGAGAGCTGTGTAATCTTTCTGGAGCACTGGAAGGGAGAAAAAGAGCGTCAGCAGCAGGTTGCACGGGTTTAGGAGTCTTACGTGCCTGTTGAGGTCTTTCGTGTTGGCACTCCTGAAGATGGGTGTCCGAGCGCGGGGCAGCGGAGACTACTCCCTCAAAGTTGTTGGTTTCAGGTTGCATGCAAAGGTGATCTTTTATGGATTTGTTGAGAGATTAATAGAAGACGCCATGAAGCGCCGGGTCCGACCAGCCGGCCTCCACCACCAGGATTCTAAAATCAATGACATGATCGCTGACGGAGCGGATATGTTGTCTGAGAGCGAGGAGTTTCCTGGTGGCTTCTTCTTCTTTCTTTGGTTGGTCGAACACCAAATGAAACTCATTGATGAAGCGTTCAAACGGAAGGTGGGTTATGGGATTGACTGCCAGAAAAGCTTGGGCCCACTGCAAGGCTTTATTTCTCAGAGAGTTGACAACGAGAGTGATTTTGCTGGGATCAGAATAGTAATACCTGGGAGCTTGTTGAAACAGAAGCTGACATTGGAGGAGGAACCCACTGCTTGCTTTTACGTCACCGTAGAATGGCTCGGGTTGCAGGCGGAAGTTCTCTGGGGTCGGAACTGGAGCGGAAGTGGAAGTGTTGCCGGAAGTAGGAAGAGTTGCTGTGGTGACAGAGTTAGACATTTGTCCGTGTAAATCCATTAATGTTTGTGTCATACCATTGAGTCATGAAAGTAGATCCTCTTGAATTTTTGACATGCGAGAAATGGGGTTGGAGTGCAGTTACAGGAAAGCTCTTTGCTGGTTAACTGCGTGGCGGAGTCCTTCTGGGTCAGGAGTTTGGCCAGTTCGTTCTGTCATGACTTGTAGAATGGACAAACCCAGATGCGTGGTGATGGCTTGGTAAGAAGCTGGTGAGGACAGCGGCTTGTGGCGTGGCTGGAGGTAGTAGCTTTACTGAGCTTGAAGTTTCACAGGGCTTCTGGAGGGCTCGGACTGACTTCCAGACTGGAGACACTTGAAGGCTGGAATCCTGAGGCAGGGAGAGATCAGTTAGAGTCGAAACAAGACTTGAACACATAAACATGAACTTAAACTGAGACCCAGTTGAGTCACCATAAGGGGCAACGAGCTTAAGAGCTGAAGCAGGTGAATTGGTCCCAGCTGGTGGAGTCAGGTGCAGAGCAGGAGGGGGAGGAGGAGGAGACTGAGAGGCACCATAACACTTGTCTGAGTTTTTATTTTCCCTCTTGAACTAATGTGCAGTGGGGGTGAAGCTCACAATACCGCTAGAGACTTTAACTGATTTCATGAACCAGACATGGAGACGTGATTACCCATGCTTTTGAAGAACTTTTAAAAATAAATCAACCTCAGTGTCTTCCATACATTTTAATGAGATACAAACAGACAGAAATGTGAAGGTATCTGCTGTAAATCAAAGTATTGCTCACATCTGTGTTTTTGAATGACTTATCGCGTGAGTCGGTTTGTGTTTATTCGCATAAATGATTTACTGGAAACAGTGTAATTACACATTTTGAAAAGTGAAACTTGGAAGTAGATGAGAAGATTCGCTTCATTTTCCACAAAATCATAGCTAGTCAGAAAATAGACCACCCAGCAAGTAACTACTTCCAGTTCATGCAAAAAAAGTGCACTTTTCAGATTTTCTTCATTTTGAATACTTCTTTGTTTGGACAAAATAATATTTTGAGGGAATTATTCAATTATTTAATAGAAACCAATTACTATTTTGTGGAAACAAATTATTATTGTGGGAAAAAAAATTATTGTTACGTGGGAACGAATTATTTTTCTGTGTGAACAAAATGCTTTTCGTGGGAATGAACAATTGAATATATTTTTTTACCCACGTCAGGTCACAGGCTCCTTAATTTTGATGTTTTTTTCTCATCTTGTTTTTCTCCTTGTAACTTCATCAACAGCTCATTGTTAGTTTATGGAACTGCAAATACTTCTGTAAGTACATACGTTTGGTTATGTTTGAGTGAAGACCCAAGTTAAGGCACGCACAGGGTAAGAAAGAAGTTTATTTAGAGTCCAAAGGTCCTATTGTTAAATGGCCCGATGTCCTGGTGAGCATATGAGGAAGTGTGACGTCATTGACATGGATGGGAATGCCATGAGTGGTGGGGACATGGGAGGAGCAGACTCTGTGCATGAGCGGTGGGAAGCCGGTAGAAACACGACAGACAAGAATTTCTTGAGCAAACACCTGGATTCAACGAAAGATGAGGAACCACAAACTGGCAGAGAATGGGCGAACACACCAACATAATATACCCCGCGACACAGCTGAAGCAACTAAGCAATCAGTGAACAGGTGAGTGGGTATAGGAAGGTGAAAATGGAGAACCAGGGACAAATCTTGACATTTGTAGAATATTTAACAATTCAAGATCCGGTTTGGGAGATTATCAGCAGGTATGAATGACCTTCAATGCCTTAACGATATCTCTACAGAAGCTGCCAGGCCTCCTGGAGCTAGCAAGTTAGCCCAGGGTGGCACACCGGAACCCCGCATGTCACCTTCTAAACATTGTTCAGGTGATCCTGAACAGTGCCGGACATTCATTGCCCAGTGCAAAATTTGTCTATGCAGCCATCCATGTTTCATTCTGAGCTTTCCAAAGTGGCCTTTCCAGTGTCGCTGCTCTCGGGGAGGGCTGGAAAATGGGGTACTGCTGAATGGGAGCTATAGTGCCACGTCTGTTCCTCCTTCAAGCGGTTTGCCCTCAGATGAGTGTTCAATCCAGTCGTTCCGTTACATGAATCTGGTCGCAAGTTCCCCCTTCTACTCCAGGGCAACAAATCAGTCGACGATTATGCCATAGACTTCCATGCACTCTCTGGTGATTGTGACTGGAACGAGAGGGCAGTGTAAGATGTTCTCTATAAAGGGCTCAATGACTCCCTTGAGGACGAGCTGGCAGCTCGAGACCTTCCCACTTTTCTCAGTGGACTGGTGGAGCTGGTCACCTGCATTGACCGAAAGATGAGGGAGATGAAGAGAGAGAGGTATGAGACGGCCACCTACATCTCACGTCTGGGGTCATCTTAACCTATCCAGCTGGGCCATACAAAGATCACACCTAAGGAGCAAGAGCACAGATCCAAGAAGCTTTTTGAGTGAAACCTGCAAGCCAATGAGGCCTTGGTCCAGATAAAGGGGAGTTTTACTTCTGCCCCTGTGCTTGAGGTGCCTGAATAAGATAGGCAGTTCATTGTGGAGGTAGATGCCTTGGACCAAGTCGTGGGTGTTGTGCTCTCACAGAGATGTGAAAAGGACAACATGGTCTACCCTTCTGCCTTCTTCACACATCGCTTAAGTGGCGCTGAACAGAGCCATGATGTAGGGGACAGAGAAGTGCTAGCCATCAAGCTCGCCTTAGAGGAGTGGCGACATTGGTTAGAGGGGGCAAAACATCCTTTCATCATCTTCACAGACCACAAGAACTTGGAATATCTTCGTACAGCCAAGAGCAGGGGTGGCGAACAAGTTTGACACCAAGAGCCGAATTTTTTCACTGTGAGAGTCAAAGAGCCACACCACACATTGACCTGCCTAAACGTACACACACAAACACGCAATTAAAGCCGTATTACTTTCCATAACACACTCCTCTCCCTACAACAGAACAGCAAGTATTGTACTTGTGTTTATTTCAAGGAAAGTGTCCACCCTCAATACACACATCAATGCAGCTAAACCAGAGTTAACACAGAGACTACCCTGGAGGTCAGAGACCCCCTCCACACACACATTCTCTCTCTCTCATCTCTCTCACACACACACACACTCTCTCTCTCTTTATCTCACTCTTTTGTCTGCCTCTCTCTGACACACACAACCACACTGTGACGGGCAGTGAGGTTGATGCTGGAGAGGCACTGACTTCTCTGAAGTCAGATTTACGATGATAAAACTGAATTTTTCACCATTTATCCATCAGTATTTAACTGGTAATTCTTTGTATCTCAACATTCCTCTTTCAATGACCCTTACACCAACAAATACACAAACATCTGGACAGAGCATCCTTCTGGTGTCTGAGGTATTCATATTCACAATACACACATTAAATACATTACATTTCAGTTGTGTGCAACTTAAATTAATTTTGACCTTCATTAGAATATCTTGCTTTTATATGTTTTTTTTTTTATTTAAAATTGAATGACTGACATCTGCATCAAAGGCAAATAATCTATTTAATATTAATACATTGCAATGAGTCAGTTCATACTTAGGAGTAGTAATCCAACAAGTGCTGAGTTTAAATTTAACTGGCTGCGTTATTCACGCCTCTCCTTCCTGCTCATATTTGGGAACCCGGTAACTTCATTTCACACTCATTCAGCCAAACGGCATGCACCTCAATTCAGCTAACAGCTACCTGGCTCACGGTTTTACACTTAAAATTCCCCACTTCCCATGACTCTTAGGGGCTGAAGACGGGGCTAACCCCCAGATCCCCACACTATACATATATGTGCGGGGTGGGCGGATTGGGCGGTTTTTCGCTGGGTCTGGCAGTTTTCTCATGACTTTTGGGCTGGAAAACTGTGTCACTATCTGGCAACACTGATCAGCTCCTTTACGTGAGTGTCGGTCAGAATGGACCGATGTCTGTTCTCCAAATTATAACAGGGCTTCTTTCCGAGAGATTTCTGCTCATTTATCTCTGGATCTCTCGCTGCCTCATCAGTGACCAGCAGGGATCTCATCAGTCAGTCTCTGCATTAAAGGATCCATAAGAAAAGTGATCTGCGGTCGTTTCCGTTCAGTTGCGCAAGCAGCGCCACGTTCTGCTTTATTCACTTGGATTGCAGTTTCTGCTGTGAGCTGCGCAAAGAAGGAACGTGGGATGATGGCCATTTTGAATGTGGACTTAGAAAAGCTTCAACTTGTTAATAAAGGAGACAATTTGTGTCAGATCAGGAAGAGTTTTTAATTTTCTCCGGGATACGTATTGTTCTTTTCTGCCATGAACTATGTTTCTGCTTCCAAAAGCTCATAATGATAAACATCGTGACTTTCCATTCTGTTCAGTAAAAAGTAAGAATATTCCCGTTCTTCCAGAAACGTCCTGTGTTTATCTTATACTCTGAATTTCACCATTTTGACCATGAGGGTAACAGTCTGCACGCACATCAAATCTTTATCGATGTGTTCCGACTTTGGGCGTAACCTGCGCAAATGATTGGCAGTCACGTATGTGTCGGGAGCAGCATCGAACTCACACACACACACACACACACACACACACACACACACTGCCAAATTACTTTATTATTAATTATTATTTATTTTCAATACCCACTGATGATTTGAGTGTGGTTTAAGAGGGAAAAAAATATTAAATGAGGCAAAGTATGTAGAAAATATGATGAGCCGCAAAGAGCCACATGCGGCTCGAGAGCCGCGTGTTCGCCACCCCTGCCCTAAAAAGAGAGGTCACCATATTTATATGTTCAAATATCTGAAGAGGACTAATAAACAGAGACTCAAAGAGTCGCACGCTCATTGGCCAAGAGCCGCATGCGGCTCGCAAGCCGCGTGTTCGCCACCCCGGCCAAGAGACTCAATTCACCCCAAGCCAGATGGTCCCTGCTTTAAACCATTTTGCCTTTTCACTCCCCTACAGACCTGGTTCCAAGAACATCAAGTGACATTGAGGGTGAGGTTCGACATGCTCAGACACCGTTCCTAGTGACTGCCTGGCCAGTATGCTATTTGTTCCAGAGTCACTGCGTTCCAAAGTTATCCCCTGGTGCCATTCATCGCCACTCCATACATGGCATACATGGAACTGCTACTGTAGTCAGAAAGAGTTTTTGATGGCTTTCCTTACTCTCTGATGTGAGGAAATATGTGACAGCATGCCCAGTTTGTGCTAGGAACAAAACCTCCCGTGTACGACCGTCGAGGCTCCTCAACCCTTTCCTGTTCCCTACTGGCCCTGGTTGCATGTCACCATAGACTTTGTGACTGGTCTTCCAAGCTCTGAAGGTAGCAACACTATATTAACAGTCGTTGATAGATTCTTAATAATGGTGCACTTTATCGCTCTACCTGGGTTACCTTTGAGACTGCTGAGGTCCTCCTGCGTCAGGTTGTCCTAATGCACGGCATCCCTAGAGACATAGTCTCGGACAGGGACCCACAGTTAACAGCAAATTTCTGGTCTGAGTTTTGCAGACTGCTGGGTATATCTGTCAGTCTCTCATCAGGTTTCCATCCCCAATCCAATCTCTGTCGAACCTAACAAGCAGCTGGAGACCAGTCTATGAATCCTATGGACTTCAGATTCTTCGTCCTGGTCACGCAATCTGATTTGGGCAGAATATGCCACAACACCTTACCATCGACCTCTACTCGTCCTTTGAGGTTGTCTATGGGTTCTGCCACCTGTGTTTCCCACCCTGGAGGGTGCAGTCTCTGACCCATCAGCTCAAGCATCCATTCGTACGACTCCTAAGAGCACCAGGCAGACAAAAACAGAGGACTGGCACTGGTGTACAGACATGGACAAAAGGTATGGTTTTCCACCTTCTGCTATGTGTTACCCCCTAGGAAACTGGCACCCCATTTCATCTGACTCTTCCCTTTAACCAAAGTCATTAACCCTGCTGCTGTAAGGTTACAGTTGCCCTGGCCCATATGGGTACACCCCACCTTTCATGTGACAGGCTCAAGCCTGTCCAGGAATCTGACCTTGTTCCCCTTGACAGACCCCCTCCCCCTGCTCGGTTCATAGATGGGGGTCCTGCCTACACCGTCAGGGCTATTCTCAAGTCGCGCCGCAGGGGAAGAGGCTACCGGTATTTGGCCGACTGGGAGTACTACGGTCCGGAGGAGCAATCTTGGGTTCCCTCCAGGTTCATTTTAGACCCTGTCCTGATTGCTCAGTTTTATCGGAATCACCCTGGGCAACCTGGGCAACCAGTAGATGGCCCTGAAGTGGGGAGCACTGTCAAGATTTGTCTCTGGTTTTCCATTTCCACCTTCCTATCCCCACTCGCTTCAGCTGTGTCCCGGGGTATATCAGGTTGGTGTGTTCGCTCATTTTCTGCCAGTTCATGATTCCTCATTTACTCGTTGAATCCAAGTGTTTGCTCAAGTAATTCTTGTCTGTCTTGTTTCTACCGGCGCCCCAATGCTCATGCATGGAGTCTGCTGCCCTCAGCCCTCGCCGCTCACGCGCGGAGGCTGCTGCCCCCACCTCTCCAGCACTCACAGGATTCCCCTCCATGTCAATGGCGTCATACCTCCTCATACGCTCAACAGGACATCGGGCCATTCAACAATAGGACCTTTGGACTCTAAATAAACTTCTGCTTCACATGTCATGCCGGCTCAGATGTCAGGTGCTGGGGAACCAGAGCACCCTAATGGAAAGCGGGCTACTGGAACAAGACAGAAATGGACTAGATGTAAGAACAGGTGGTGCGAGGTGCGACAGTGGCTCAGGTGGTTGAGCGGGTCGTCCAATGATTGAAGGATCGGCGGTTCGATTCCCCGCTCCCACCAGCCAAAATGTCGTTGTGTCCCTGGGCAAGACACTTCACCCTCCTTGCCTCCAGTGTGGCCTCCACTGGTGTGTGAATGTGTATGAATGGTCCTGGTGATGGTCAGAGGGGCCGTAGGCGCGAACTGGCAGCCATGCCTCTGTCAGTCTGCCCCAGGGCAGCTGTGGCTACAAAAGTAGTTACCATCACCAAGTATGAATGAGGACTGACTGAATAATGGACACATTGTAAGCGCTTTGGGTGTCTTGAAAAGCGCAGATAAATCCAATCCATTATTATTATTATTATTATTAACAAAGTTCTGTTGGAATACTACTACTCCTGTAGTCTTTACCTGCCTAATCCTCTCAGGACGGCCTGGCATGTTGGGTGAGGGGGGCTGTAGAGGGTAGTGTAGTGTGGGGGAAGGTAGGGGTGGAGCTGTGGTTGCGTCGTGATCTTTGGGCTGCTTGGGCCGGCCTGCAGTGATGAGGCTCCGGCTGGGTGGTGGGCTGCTCCTGGGTCCTCTGGGCCCTGGCCTCGTCCTTGGCCCACATCTCGGTGTCCAGCGCCCGGTGGCCCCAATGGCTGCTGCCCTGTACGACGGTCCTGACGCTGGGCTCGCCTATGCCTCCCGGTGCCGGAGGCTCCTCTGCACCTGGCTGGGTGGGTTGCCCCCCCTTGGGCTGCATGGGTCCCGTCGCTGGGGATGCTCCTGGTCCGAGGGTCTCCCCCTCTCCTGGTCTGGCTGGTCGGGCTGGAGAGGATCTGGTTCCCCTTATGATCGCATGGTTCACTTTGGCAGCATGCATGTAGCTCCACCCCCACGTGCACACTGGCACACTGCTCCCTGTCTGCTTTATCCCTCCTCTTAACCCACAGAGTATTGATGGACAGATATCTTCAGCTCATCTTAGAGTCAGAATTTCACGTTTGGATGTAATATTTGCCTTTCAGCAGATCTAGCATAAATATTTCACAGCTTCAAATAATAACCTATTCAAATTAGCATCCCGGCACTTGTATCCCTCAATGGGCGGCCGTGGTGCAGCGATAGGGCTGATCGACCCATGATTGTAAGATTCCAGGTTCCATTCCCGCCTTGCTTGCCCATGTGTTGAAGTGTCCTTGGGAAAGACACTGAACCCACCTTGCCTTTGGTGGGAGGTTGGCGCCAGTGTTCGGCAGCGGAGCCGCCATCAGTGTGCGAATCTGTGTGTGCATGGGTGAATGGGACTGTGACTGTAAAGCGCTTTGGGCCTTCGAAAGAAGGTAGAAAGCGCTATATAAGTATACGCCATTTACCATCCCTTCACTTTCTCCCCCTCCCTCTTTATTTCTTCTTCTTCTACCCCCCCTCCACACACACACACCTTTCCCCTCTCCCTCCCCTTTTTTAAAAAGAATATGTATATATACTTAAAACACAAAATGTACTGAATAAATAAATACTAAAAAAAAACAGAAAGAGGTTCATACAAATTCACCCCCTGGCTATCTGAAGATTTATAACCCCTTTTTGTAATAGTAAAACCTGTCCAACATAAAAGGCCTTCAGCGCTCATCTGTTTGCTCAGCTGTTGGACAGAACAAGTTGGAGAATAAAAAATAAAAAAGAAGTCCTACCAATGGCTAGAAAGGGCTGGCCTACAAGACAGCACTGAAGCGCTCATCCTGGCAGCTCAGGAACAATCCCTGAGCACCAGAGCAATAGAGGCTCTGACCTACCACACCAGACAAGACCCAAGGTGTAGATCTACCACACCAGACAAGACCCAAGGTGTAGGTCTACCACACCAGACACGACCCAAGCTGTAGATCTACCACACCAGACAAGACCCAAGGAGTAGATCTACCACAGCAGACAAGACCCAAGGAGTAGATCTACCACACCAGACACGACCCAAGGTGTAGATCTACCACACCAGACAAGACCCAAGGTGTAGATCTACCACACCAGAAAAGACCCAAGGTGTAGATTTACCACATCAGACAAGACCCAAGGTGTAGGCTGTGCAAAGAGGCACCTGACACAATCCAGCACATAACTGCAGGATGGAAGATGCTGGCAGGTAAAGTATATATGGAGTGCCACAAGAAAGTGTCTGAAATAATATACAGGAACATTTGTGCAGAATATGGACTGGAAACTGGAAAGCCTGGAAAGTGAAGGTGACAGTGGAGTCTGTGGTAATTGGAGCACTCGGGGCAGTAACCTCCAAGCCGGAGGAGTGGCTACAAGAGACACCTGGAAAGACCTCAGACATCTCAATCCAGAAAAGCGCAGTACTAGGAACAGCTAAGATACTGCAGGACCCTCAAGCTCCCAGGCCATGTCTATGGGGCAGAGGTGTGGAGTTATTGCAGCAAAGAGCCTTCCCTTCACACTTGTTTGTTTGCCCTGACAGACTGCTGAGGAGATTGATCAGCTGACGGTGGATGAAGGCCTGAATGAAGTTGAAAGAGCCGTGTACCTGCTCAGGTGAGTTGTGAACCTGTCCAACTATTACAATGATAACAAAATTCAGAAATATATTCTTTTTCAGCAATTTTGTCCAATACCCTGCTTTTGTTCAGGTTTCTTCTGACTGGCAGAAGATATGTACTAGGGTATGACCTTCAGTTTCATAGGCTCAGGCTTTGAAAGTTGTTTCAACCCTGAACCCTGTGTGAAATTTATTAGTGCTATTCAATTAAAAGTTGCGCAGTTTCCTGCGGGTCCCTAGCGCACAGGGTGTAAGGGCAACTGCGTGGGCATCCTACAGGCACTTATGTTGAGAGCCAATATCACCTGCATGCCTTGTTTGCAGTATTGCTTGGACTCAGTAAGGATCCAGTGTGTGCACCTATGGGATACGATAACTGTCAATAAGAAACGTATGCATAAAAAACGTTTTGCACAAATTAATACTTTGTTCACAATTTTAAAAATATGAATAGAACATCTAGTGTTACGTTTTGAATACGACTTGCTTGTCTTGAATACAGAATTTCCCTGGTTAACAAACTGTCAAAAATACGTCATGGGGTCACAGGCGAGTCCAGGAACATTGATTCAACTGAGTGAGGATGCGCTTTGAGCCTCATTTATTAAACTAAAACAGAATTCAATGTTTTAGAATGCTATTGATCCCCTGGCAGGGAAATTATCGTCATACCATAGCTCTGTTGAATTAAAAAAAAAGTTATTAACAGCTCTGTCCTGCTGCATGCTTTGTTGCCAGGAGAGAACAGCTGATCAAATAAACAATGCACCAAACCCAGAGGTGGCGGGAAAAAGAGCAGCAGACATCCCTCATATTAGGTGTAAAAATTAAGTCCATGTTTGTCAAAAAAGACACTAATAGCTGACTGATGAAACAAAATAAGAAAAGCCTGAGCAGGAGGCGGACGGATCCCCACTTCCCTGCTGTTACCACTCTGCAGTCTGGCTGCCGGCCAATGGCGGCAGGGGGCGGGTAGTGACAGGGAAGCGGTGTACCCCTCTTGTGCCTAACAGTAGCTGGGACAGGCTCCAGCAGCACCGTGACCCCTGAAAGGGATATAGTGGGTTAAGATAATGGATGGAAAATGACAAAATCAAGAAAGCTAACTTGAATCTCGAGTAGCCAACTGGTAGCCGATGGTAGCCATAGTTAAAAAGAAAGAAAGAAGATTAACAAAAGAAAGAAAGTTGGGCATTCTGAGTCAGGACAGTCAGGATTCGAGAAATCCTGACTGTGCATGCGTTACTGCACAAAAACAAAGCTGTGATAGAGCATGATGTTTAGGTCTGGGGGTCTTTTCTATTCTCCTGTGTCAGGGCCCAGTAAGTTCTGCAACTAATTTATCAGTTGTGCTAATCCTCAGTCTGGTCCTAGAAGATCCAAACTAGTTCATTGAAATGATTCTTCAACAGACCTGAGGCCTGCAGTTACAAAAGAGTCTAGACTTAGAAACTGTTAGGAACCAGAACAACATAGACTGGTTAGGGTTTTTAGAGTCTGAACTGGTTTTAGTTCAGATATTCTTGCTCTGATTAACCCTCACTTCTTTAGCCAGGGTCAGGAGATGCAGAAGGCCTGCGTCATCAGTAACTTACCTAGTCTAGTTCGCCAGAACCCTGCTGAGACCTTTCGCCGGGTTGTACCAAAGATTCGGGTATGTAAACACCATGAAGCTGCTTCAGATGTCAAGAGGTGACGGGGTTTGACCTGATATGCTCCTCTTCTCCAGGAGGTCCTAAATGGTGCAGGTGTTGAAATCCAGCTGGCAGCAGCAGCTTCGTTTTTAACCATCTTGCAGGACGACATAATTCTGATCCACACTCACACCTATTCCATTCTAAAGACTGTCCTGCAGCAACTGAACCACAGAGACACAGGTAAACTCACCTGAACCACAGGAAGCAGGAAGGCAGCCAAACCTACCTGAACCACAGCGACACAGCTTGGATTTGATTGAGATTTTATTGATTTCTTTCTAGTATTTAAATACAGTAATCTCCCGCCAATTCGCGGTTTAATATTCGGAGCCCGCCCATTCGCGGGTGGCCGCAGATGACGTGACGTCACAAGCATAAAACGCAGAACAGCGCTCATTCCGCAAGTTTTGAAAAACGATTTACTCTGTACTTTAAGATGCCATCCAAACGCCCTGCATCATCTCCAGCTTCTGGAAATGAACCCAAACGGCAGAAAATGTGTGCGGCAACGCTGCTGGTTGGATGATGAAACCTGGTTTCAGTTATAAATCCGCGAATCTGAGGGCTCTCAAAAACAAAAGTAAAAACACTTTACCTGTGTTCTGGATGCACAATTCAAAGGCCTGGATTACGAAGGTCCTGACATCCAACTGGTTTCATCAGAGCTTTATCCCCCAAGCGCGAGAATACCTCCGTGAAAAAGGAATGGCTTTTCAGGTGTTGCTGCTCATGGATAACGCTGGCGGTCACGCTGTGGATTTGAGTCATGAGGGTGTCCGGATCGAGTTTTTCCCTCCCAACACCACATCGGTACTCCACTATCGCTTGAGAAAGCTAGTTCTCAAATGCAATTGATTCTGCTATGTCAACGTACAAAACCCTCTTCACCAGTATGAAAAAAGCTGCCAATAACTATGTTCATAATGAACATAAAAAAAACGTCTAACACGCCCGGAGAAGATACAACACCATCTCTCGACTCCTGAAGTGCGAAGAGTGGAGGAATAGCCATAGACGGCAGTTAATAATCATACATGTACAGTAATAAATTCCATATTACTATATTTCACAGAATTTTTTTTTATTACTGTTAATAACCATTACTATGTAAAAAATTAAAATGTACTTTGTCATTACTATACATTACAAGATTCTTACTGTATAAGTAAGGCTCACATAAGGCTCTGGGAGTTTTAAAACAGCGTCAATTATTCACAGATTTTCGTTATTCGCGGGGGGTGAGGAACGTAACTCCTCTAATATGGGGGGATTACTGTAATACAATTTTTAAAAGTACAAAATTCAGAGTTATCAAAGCAATTGTATGTATTATGTAATACATTAATTAAAAAACTAATATAATAAACAAAGGTGAAAGAAGATTCCATCTTTCGACAGAGTAATTACTCATAACTAGAAATAGACGTATTTTCCCCATACATAGAGTACAAACACAAGACACATAAGATTCCTTAAATGTAGTGATTATTAAATACAGTCTAATGGAGGTTCATTGGTTACTTGAAAAGGAGAGGGTAGAAGTAAATTTATGTAGTATTCCACCCTTATTGTGTTATTTGTTTTTATATATTTTTACATCATTTCCATAATCCAGTGCTAATCAGGATAAAGTAATTATAATAATGGATTAGATTTATCTGTGCTTTTTATTCAATCACTCCTCATTCATTCATTCTTGGTGATAGTAACTACTGATATATCCACAGCTGCCCTGGGGCAGACTGACAGAGGCGTGGCTGCCAGTTTGCGCCTACGGCCCCTTTGACCATCACCAGGATCATCCACACACCAGTGGAGCCACAGTGGAGGCAGGGAGGGTGAAGTGTCTTGCCCAAGGACATGACAGTTGGCTGGGGGGAGCTGGGATCGAACCGATCAACCGATCGATCATTTGACGAACCAAATGCTCAACCACCTGAGCCACTGCCGCCCCAAGTGCAGATTAGTTCATGGAATGCCTATAGATTATCCTCAGAAATCATTCCTACATCCCACTTTATGTAAAAGATGTCTTGTGCCCATTGATTATCATCAGAAAACACTTTTACATCATTTTAGTAAATATTATTATCATCACATGTCAAACAAAAATATAGTACTCATTAATTATCATTAGAGAACATGAATTGTTCCACACCGTCCAAGTTCACACATCCTCATATTTGGAATTAGTTTGAGCACCCAGTGATCTGTAGGTCCTCTCATCTCTGTTTTGTGAAACAATACTTTCTTTGTGCATTTCTTGAATGTATGGATATCTGAACATTGTTTGAGCTCACTACTTAACCCGTTCCAGAGTGTAGAGCTAAGGAGGCCATGTCCTGACATTAAAACAATAAAATATATCTTGTTCCCACAATATAATATTTTGTTCCCTCAAAATGGTTAATTCGTGCGAACGCAGTAATTATTCACGTCATAAGTCATTCATAAACACGGATATGCTCTCCGTTTGGCCGCAAAAGCCTCTTTCAGCGGTAACTTCCGTGTCTCTGTGACCCACAGTTGTTCAAGAAAGGAAAAGAAAAACAAGAATGATCAGTTTATTACTGTCTCAATGAATATAAGAAAAATATCCTAACATTTATGATAGCTAGTCTTGCTGCTTTGCCATACGATTCACCGGACATACTAGCTCCACCGTGGAGCTCTTTTGCTTGTTATGCCGGCATTCGGACAGCTGGCTGGCTGATGGACAGACAGACAGCTGATATTGTAGTTTAGGGTCGAATAGGAATAACAATATTCAGTACCTGTCTTTTATTAACATTTTCTATAGCAGTCGCTTCACATTCGAAGGCAAATAGCCTACATGCTAACTACTAGCCGATCATTTATCCCAGTGTTTTTCAACCTTTTCTGAGCCACAGCACACTTTAACCTTGAAAAAAATCCCGCAGCACACCAGCATCCTACGACGGAGTATTAGGGCCACCAAAAAAAAAAAAAAGTTAAATTACAACTTTTTAATCTCGTAAATTTAGGAGATAAAAACTCGTAAATTTAGGAGATAAAAACTCGTAAATTTATGAGGAAAAAAACTTGTAAATTTACAAGTTTTTAAGCCGTAAATTTATGATTAATGTGGACGTGAGCATACAGAGCAGCAGGTGAACGCCGCGCAGCAGCAGAGCAGACCCACTAAACTTTGTTGAACAGGCGAGATGAATGTTTATTGATATCGTTCCAAATGTCTGGAAGCTATTGATGGGTGGTGCGTGATCTCTGCAGCCTGATGAACTTAGCCATCGTCTGTATTCCTGCAGCTGTCCACGTCAATCCTTACTTCCTCCACCAAAGACAAATCTCTACATTTGTGTGACGCTTCCATCCGAGGAGGAGCACTTATTTGTCATTTTCAACTTTCTAATGATAATATAACAGACTATTTTCATTCATCTTTATTGTTTATGCTGAAACGGGACGTTTCATCTGCAGGAGGCGTATGTAAAACTGTTTACTTCCGCATTGGTGTTCGGATGACACGTTCATGACGTCAGTTGACAGATGAACTTCATGGTGTGAATGAAAAGGAGAAAAAAGGCTGTAGCGGTCCTCTGCACCCAAATGTGTCTCTGAGCTCCATATTTTACGCATTAAACTCTGCTTTACTGACACTAAACCCCAGAAAGACGGTTCCACTGACAAAAATCTGATTTTAAGTCATCTAAAGGTTCAGAATCTGTTTTTTAAACCTGTAATCCGGAAATAAAGCTTCACAAAAGGCTCCACGTATTTAATCTTCAAGCTAGGCTCCAATAAACGGACAACTTCTGTGATTTCTCCTTAATCTACGACTTTTTTTTCCTGGTAAATCTATGAGATTTTAAGTCGTACAATTATGAGATAAAAACTTGTAAATTTACGAGTTTTTATCTCCTAAATTTACGAGATAAAAAGTTGTAATTTAACTTTTATTTATTTTTTTGGTGGCCCTAATACTCAGTCGTAGCATCCAAAAATAAAATTAAAATAAAAAAAAAACTGAAAAGCTCATAGTCTGTATTGATCTACAGCCCCTCCACAATCTCACGTGCATTTTTGTGATAATTGTGGCAGAAAAAGCTGGAAGCTGCAGCTGTTTTTTCTAAAAGATGTAATAAAAGTTAAGTTAGAAGATTCAAAAACTGTTTGATGTGTGTTCGCTGTTCTTTTAAGACATTGAAGGAGGAAAGTATCTAGTCGCTTTGTAGATACTTTCTTTGCGTGTTCAAAAAGTGAGAAAACAAGTAAACCACGGATTCGTTCTTTTAAAAGATGAACCAAAATTTATTTCCCTAACAAAGAGCTCTAAACAAAAATAAAACAGATCGATCTGGGTGTCCAAAACCAAAGCCCGCAATACGCAAGAGGTTACAATCCGAATTTACATGCAGCTTGTTCTGGAGACACAGCTTTTTCCAAAGCATGGCTGTTTTAAGCATGTGGTCAGAGTCCCTCCTCCAGGAAGGAATATGGCCGCTTCACTCCTCCTTCTGCATGCTTGGATTGGCTGGCGAACGGTCTGGTCACTCCCTCAGTCCATATTAGGTCCCAGCATCCATTTGCCGCTCAAAAGTCCCAGGGGGGGTTTACTCTGGCAGATGCACGTGTCCGACCCCCAACTGTGTCCCCATGGGAGTTCAACACCCGTCCGGAACCTTCTCCACAGGAGTCAGTCTCAATCCTTTGGTCTTAGGAACATCCAGGTGTCTCTTGCAGGGGGGGGGGGTTCTGGAGCTCACAGTTAAAAGAGACAGGATGTCCCTTTGAAATTCAAAGTCCGGGAGCTCCCACACTTAATCTGAAAACAATCTCATGCTGAAAATAAAACGATAAGACAAAAACCTTAAAAGAAATAAGATCACAAAAATATAAATTCCTTCAACATTAAGAGGAGAGACTCATTGTGCTGTCACTTTAAACCAATGCATCATGGGAGGTGTAGTGCAAAAATCCACAGACCGCAGATACACTAGCGTCTCTGAGCTTCATTGTTTTGTTCACTTGTTCCACGGTCTGACACCGGATCCTGTGGAAAGCTACACCGCTAAAGACGAGCTTTAGCTGGTATTTCTGTTAGAACTGAGAGACTTTTTGAGCTAAATTGGAACAAGGAAGTTGAGACTTTAGCCACTTCTGATTGGTCAGACTGACGACGTGTGATTCAGCCTCCAAGAATGACTGGTGGAGACAGTTAAAGGGGCGGGACTTTTCCGAAAACAGAGTTTAAGCTACGGCTAAATCGCGGTACCTTCATTCTTATCAAAATGTCTTTAATAGAATCAAATAAACACACAAAAAAATTATTTTACGATCTTTCATATTCCTAACTTATCAGTGATTTATCAGGGTTTGTTTGGATGAACAAAGAGCTGAAATCCTGGAGATGGTAAATGTTTCTAGATCAGTTAATGAGGGCAATTTTCCACGGCACACTGGTTGAAAAACACTGATTTATCCTGTCATTCACGTCATAGATTTACAGATACCTTCACATTTCTGTCTGTGTGTGTCTCAATATCCCAAGATGCATCACGCATACCCAAGATTGGTGTTGTTGTTACACTACAGTCCCTGACAAAGGTCTTGTCGCTTATCCATTTTGTAGAAACAAAAGCATATAACCTCACTTTTAATGAATCCATTGGTTTTAGAAATGTCTCATATGAAAGCTAAAACCCTCCCAAATTATGTTCAATATAGTAAAACAAAATTGCTTCACTGAAAAAAGATTGATCATTTAATGAACACAGGTCATATTTTGGCAAGACAAAAGTTTTGTCGCCTTGTCATATGATGCACCCAATCCTAGATTACAGCCTCACCTGTGATCAATTACTGATCAATCAGTTAGTGGGTGTGTATAAAAAGAACCCCAGCACACCAGGCCTTCACATCAACTGACACTTGACCTCTGACAACATGCCTAAGATTCACCCTGAGACCAAAGCGTTGATTATCAAGAGGCTGAAGACCAGATCCACTGCTGAGGTGGCTGACACCTTCAATGTGTCTCAGCGTCAAGTACAAAGAATGAGAAAAAGATTTGAAGAGACTGGAGATGTTTTTGACAAGCCCAGGTCCGGCAGACCCCGCAAGACAACTGCTCAGGAGGACCGTTTGTTGGTTGGAAAATTCAAGGCCAGCCCCTTTTCCACTGCAGCAGAGCTCCACCAGGCCTGGTCACCTCAAGTCCCTGTGTCAACCTGAACAGTTTGTAAAATTCTGTCTCAAAATGGCCTCCATGGTCCAATCAGTGCCCAGAAACCAGCACTAAACAAAAGGCAATTGAACAAACGTGTGGCATTTGCCAAGGCCCACAGCCTGCTAAAAGGATGGACACTGGAAAAGTGGCAGAAGGTGGATTTCTCCGATGAGTCTTCAGTTGAATTACATCACAGGAGACCAACTGGAGCCCGCATGGACCCAAGATTCACCCAGAAAACAGTTCAGTTTGGTGGTGGAGCTGGTGGAGCTCTGCTGCAGTGGCAAAGGGGCTGGCCTTGGATTTCCCAACCAACAAACGGTCCTCCCGAGCAGTTGTCTTGCGGGGTCTGCCGGACCTGGGCTTGTCAAAAACATCTCCAGTCTCTTCAAATCTTTTTCTCATTCTTTGTACTTGACGCTGAGACACATTGAAGGTGTCAGCCACCTCAGCAGTGGATCTGGTCTTCAGCCTCTTGATAATCAACGCTTTGGTCTCAGGGTGAATCTCAGGCATGTTGTCAGAGGTCAAGTGTCAGTTGATGTGAAGGCCTGGTGTGCTGGGGTTCTTTTTATACACACCCACTAACTGATTGATCAGTAATTGATCACAGGTGAGGCTGTAATCTAGGATTGGGTGCATCATATGACAAGGCGACAAA
Organism: Oryzias curvinotus; assembly: GCA_023969325.1. Lineage (NCBI taxonomy): Eukaryota > Metazoa > Chordata > Actinopteri > Beloniformes > Adrianichthyidae > Oryzias > Oryzias curvinotus. The sequence goes on from CM043729.1 coordinate 25,427,779, forward strand.
ACTTTTGTCTTGCCAAAATGTGACCTTTCTGTGTTCATTAAATGATCAATCTTTCTTCAGTGAAGCCATTTTATTTTACTATATTGAACATAATTTGGGAGGGTTTTAGCTTTCATATGAGACATTTCTAAAACCAATGGATTCATTAAAAGTGAGGTTATACGCTTTTGTTTCTACAAAATGGATAAGCGACAAGACTTTTGTCAGGGACTGTACAGTTACAGAGACATCCCCCTTTCTAACACAGGTATTTGTTGAGAGCATAGAAAAAGGCTTCCTTCCTTCCAACATTAAATCAAGGTGTACTTACTCTGATACCCAAACCCAAAAAAGATGTACTTCTCATTGACAACTGGCGTCCCATATGTCTAGTAAATAATGACTACAATATTCTTGCATCTGTCTTTGCAAAAAGACTTAAATCTGTTTTAAACTCAGTTATTGCAGAGACACAATCAGGATTCATGCAAAACAGACACATCTCAAATAACATCCGTCTTGTTCTTGATATTTTAGATTACTCACACCTGATCTCTGATGACAGTTTTATACTTTTATTTAGACTTTTACAAAGCGTTTGACTCTGTTAACCATCATTTTATCTTCAGCTGTCTTCATACATTTGGTTTTGGCCCTTTCTTCTGTAATACAGTTAAAACTCTGTATAATAATGCTAACTGCTCTGTCAAACTAAAAAATGGCACCTCCCCTAGATTCAATCTTAATAGAGGAATCAAACAGGGATGTCCTATTTCACCTTGTCTTTTCCTTCTAGTTACTCAAACTCTTGCTGATTATATCAATATTCATAAATTAAAAGGCATCTCAGTTCTTAATAAAGAAATTGTAATTAGTCAGCTAGCTGATGACACGACTCTTTTCTTGAGAGACAGCAGTCAGGTTTCCTGTGCTCTGAACCTTATTCAGTCTGTCTCTGATGTCTCAGGACTACATCTCAACCTAAAGAAATGTGAACTTCTTCCTGTTAAAGATTGTGCTTTAGATTCCATCTGCAACATCCCTGTAAAAGAAAATGTAACATACTTAGGCATTATTATTTCCAAAAGTAATTTAGACAGATGCTCAATAAATTTCACTCCCCTAATTGATAAAACCAAGAAACGTTTGAACCAATGAGAGAGACTTGAGTCTCTAGGAAGGATTTGACTCTCCAAAGCAGAGGGGATTTCTAGACTAACTTACTCTGCTCTGTCTCTGCACCTGGACAATCAGACTCTTAAATCTATTGTACAAATGTTGCTAAACTTTATCTGGAAAAATCGTATTCATTATTTTAAAAAATCTGTATTAATAAACTCGTATGAAAAAGGAAGCCTACATTTTCTTGATTTTACTACTTTAAAGAATACTTTTAAAATAAACTGGATTAAGTCATATTTAAAAAATCCACTCTCCATTTGGAATATTTTCCATCATCACGTTTGCTAAAGTAGGTGATCTCCATTTTCTTCTGCTTTGTGATTATAATATTGACAAAATCCCAGTGAAACTCTAGACAAACTCTTCTTTCATGGGCACTTATCTATAAACACAATTTTTCCCCTCATAAGTTTTTAATTTGGAATCACAGATATATCCCATACAAGAACAAATTGTTATTTTACAATAATGAGTTTGACAATAATATCCTACTGGTGGGTCAGCTCTTTAACCACAATCGCCAATTACTCAGATATGAGGAATTTAACCTTAAATACAACCTTGCTGTTCCTCCTAAAGAGTATGCCATTGTTTTTGACACTGTTACCACTGAAATCTGTGAACTCTTTAAACATACTGTACTTGGTGCAAATATTCCCTTCATATCTCTAAGTGACACCACTGTTGGAAAATCTTGTTTCAACTGTGCCAGAAAAAATAAGAAGATCATACGTGCCCTGTTTCAGCAAAATGTTATTTCTGTTCCTTCTGCTGTTTTTTATTGGAGAACATTTATTCCTGACTCGGCCTGGAAAAGTGTTTGGACCCTGCATCAGAAATTATTTATTAATAACAAGATGAGAGACGTCTCCTACAAACTCCTACATAGAATCTATCCCATAATCAATACATGCTCAGATATAAGAGGACTATTGACCCTAACTGTACCTTTTGTAAAGAACACCCAGAAACAATCAGTCACCTATTTTGGAACTGTAATACTACTAAAATATTTTGGAAAGATTGTGCACGTTTTATAAATTACAAATTAGATTCACAATGTCAGATGAAATTTGAACATATCATATTTGGCCTTCACGAAAAGAATATAAGATCAAATGTAAAATTGGCAATTAATCTAATTATAATATTTGGTAAATTTCATATTCACAAATCAAAGTTTTCCTTATCACAACTTTTTTTCCCTGTAATAATTAAAGAATTAGAATCTTATTTACATACTATCTCTAAGAGCTTAAATAAAAAGGCCATACATATTTATAAAAACTGTCTGTCTTTGAATATTTTCAATGCATAGCAATCTGTTTCTGTAATTTTTCTTTTGTAATACATGTACCATCCCTTGACATTCTCGTTATGACTAATGTTCCTGTCATACACATGTGTTCTATTTGTTTTGAACAATAAAGTAAGAAAAAAAATAAAAATAAAAAAAAAGTTACAGGGACACAGTGATTGGTTGAGGTGCATCTTAGGTATGCGTGATGCATCTTGGGATATTGCTCACATCCGGATGTGATGCTAGGAGCTTGGAGCTAAATCCGGTGTTTTTTTTTTTTTTTTTTATTGAACTTTACAAATACAAAAATACAAACTCCAGCAGAGGATGAACACACTGGAAAATACACACTCACTAGGGGGTTACATTACACTCACAGAAGTCATCAAAATATAGTGTTAAAAACACTTAAAAAATAAAGTTAAGATAAAAAAAATAACAGGAGCCAAGTGATAGCACAGGACAGAAACTAGAATAACAGCCACAAGGACATTTGTTTAGAAATTATTTTAACACCTTCTGAGGATTGTAATCTTTTCAGTGAGGAATAATATAATTTAAAATTGTTAATAAAACCTGGGAAGGAGGGCTTGGAACCTCTCCACTTGCAACAGTGAATGTGGTATTTTCCTAAAAGTAAGATGATATTAATGATATTTGAGAAAGAATCATCAATATTTTCCATAAACAGAAGGACATCAGAAATACCAAAAGGGGGAATGTTCAGTTTTAAATTAATCCAATTCCTTATGTGAGACCAGAACTCCTTGGAGTAATCACATGTAAAAAACAAATGTTCCAGCGTTTCCTCATTGGAGTTACAAAAAGTGCAAGATTCCACATCAAATTTAAATCTGCTTTGAAGAAGATCAGAGACAGGATAATATTTATTAATTATTTTGAAATGAGTTTCTTTTATTTTGGGCAAAACAGGCCATTTAATATACTTAGAGTGTGCTTTAACTAACAGAGATTGGCTGTTGGAATAAGGGAAGGATCTAAAAGAGGCTTGACTATGGAGATGATACATTCTGTCTTTTAAACAGTTGTTCAAAAGATTGTTATTTAGTTTAAAATCTAAGAAATTACATCCGTTAATCCGTAATTTAGGTAATGAGATGATTGTTCTATGAGGAGTGAAAACAGTGTTCTTTATTAAATGAATCAGAGCAGCAGGAATGGCTCGACATACTTTTTTAAATTCTCTAAGGCTGCAGGTGAGATGGTATTTATCTATAAACGAAGAAAAAGTCAATAAATTACCTTCACTATCAGTTAAATCTGTAACAAAAACAATGTTCTTGTCAAACCAATCCTGTTTGAATATAGATTTCCTACCAACTAAAACTGTTCTGTTATTCCATAATGTTGATCCATGAGGGGTAAAATTGTGATTAAATATCATTTTCCAAAATTGAAGAACTTGTTTATGGAAGTTGGACAAAATGAATGGAATCTTGTTTACTTCAAAATCACATTTCAAAAGGAAGTCTATTCCTCCTAAATGTTTAAAGATGGATCTTGGAATATGAAACCACATGGAGTTACTATCAACCAGAAGAGCTTTTAAAAAATTAATTCTGAAAGTACCGACCATAGCTTCAAAATCTAGAGCATTGATGCCACCATTATCATAACTTTTGACCAGTTGGGAACGTTTGATATAATGTGTTTTGTTTTTCCATATGAATTGAAAAATAATTGAGTTTGTTTTCTTAATGTTTGGAGGGGATATGTATAAAGAATAGCAGGGATAAATGATCTTTGAGACGCCTTCTGCTTTGGTTAACAGATTTCTCCCAAAGATAGTTAAATCTCTGGTCAACCAGCGACTTAAACTTTTCTTTATATCAAGCAATCGGTTTGTAATGTTGACTTCTTCCCTCCTTATTGTGTTTTTAGACAATAACACACCCAGATATTTCACTTCATGAACAACCTTAATGGCTTCAATAATTTGGTGCTGACACGAGTGAACAGGGAGAATTTCACATTTTGAAATATTTAGTTTTAAACCTGATGCTTTGGAAAATAACTGAATCCTGTTTAAAGCTTTAACAACCTCTGTATCGTTTTTCAGAAGTAAAGCGGTATCGTCTGCAAACTGACTAATTTTATATTGCTTTTCAAAAATAGAAATACCTTGAATATCATGACTATGTTTTATGAGAATGGTTAATAACTGAGTAGCTAATATAAACAGTTTGGGGGAGATGGGGCAACCTTGTCGGATACCCCTTTTAATGACAAATCGAGGAGTAATTCCTGGATTTAAGGAAACTGAACTATAAATATCATTATACAACATTTTAATAATATTACAAAATTTATCACCAAATCCTAAGAATTTCAGGGCTTTATTTAAAAAGGAATGCTCCAATGTGTCAAATGCTTTATAAAAATCTAGAAATAATATCAAACTCTCAGGGTCAATAAAGTCACAATAATCCAACAAATCTACTACTAACCTGATGTGATTATGAATATTTCTTCCTTTAATAAATGCTGACTGACACTCATCCACTAAATCCTTCAGTCCTCTGTTTAGACGCTCCGCAAAAACATGAGCTAAAATTTTGTAGTCATTACATAACAAAGTAATTGGTCTCCAATTATCCAAATGCAGAGTGTTTTTGTTAGGTTTGGGGATTAAAGTGATGAACCCCTGTCTCATTGTGTTAGAAAGGCTCCCTGCTGAGATACATTCTAGAAAAGCTTCATGTAACAAACGTCTAATATCAGACCAAAAGAATTTATAAAATTCTGCTGTTAAACCATCCAAGCCAGGAGATTTCCCAGAGGACATCTTTAGTACAGCAGCATCCATTTCCTCAATTCCTAAATCATTTTCCATAAAATGCTTAAAATCTAAGTCAATGTTTTTGTTCAATCCTTCAATGCTTTCGAATAAAATTTCACAGTCAGCTTCGGAATGATAAGACTTATATAAATTGGAGTAAAATGTGTGTATTTCTTTGTTAATCTCCCTTTGGTCTTCGTAAACAAGATCATTCACTGATAATTTGTTAATTTGCTTTTTTAATTGCCTTTGTTTTTCAAGATTAAAAAAATATGTGGTATTTTTTTCTCCCTCTTCAATCCAGCGAGCTCGGGATCTTACAAATGCACCTTTAGCTTTTTCAATATACAAAATGTCTAACTCGCTTTGTAATTTATTTAATTCTAATAATTCCTCAGTCGACAAATTCGTCTTTTTACATAGGTCATTAATATTTCTTAAAATATTTTGTTGTTTTAGACGTTTCAATCTTAAGGCCTTTTTACTAAATTCAATTGCAAGACTTTTAATTTTAAACTTAAACCATTCCCATTTACTCACAGGTGACATGTCCAAAGCATTAACTTCTGTTATTAAGTGTCTAACCTTGTTGCAAAAAAAGGAATCTTCCAAAAGCATATTGTTGAATTTCCAAATTTGAATTAAATCAGTTACTGACCTATTACATTGAAGGGATAAAGAAACAACACAGTGGTCTGTTAAGGGTGAAGCAGAAATGGAACATTTATCAATATATTTTACTAATGATGAAGAAATTAACCAATAATCTAACCTTGAAGATTGTCCAGTTCCTGCAGCATTAAACCATGTATATTGCCTGGTCACTGGGCTCTGAATTCTCCAATAATCAACTAAATTGGCAGCATTCATAAATTCAACAACCAGATCATCAAACTTGTGACATTGTGCTCTAGGTGGATTTCTGTCTAACCAAAGGTCTGGAACCAAGTTAAAGTCACCTCCAACTATGACATTATCAATTAAATGAGCATGTTTAAGGTCTAGAATGTGTTTACATAAGTCTGAGGGGAGAGTTTTGTTTTTAGCTCTTTCATTATAACCATATACACAAACCAAAATAAACATGTCACCATTAAACTCAATTATTAATATCAACCAATGGCCATAAGTGTCCCCAAAATGCTTTATAACTTTTCCCGGGAATTTGTTTAAAAGTATCATGACACCAGCTGAATGAGAGGTCCCATGACTGACATAAATAGAATCACCCCACTGTAATTTCCAGAAGTTTACATCTTCTTCAACTGAATGGGTTTCCTGCAAAAAAACACATTTTGCTTTCTGCTCCTTACAAAACAAAAAAATAGCTTTTCGCTTAACATTGTTTTTAAGCCCCCTAGTGTTTAAAGAAATGAAAGAAAACATTTAAAAATTATCAATAGCACAGCAACCGCAGAAGATGTGCAGGAATGAACAATATTGTCCTTACCAGACAATTCAATGAGCATTCTTTACCAAGAACATGAACTGACACAACACTAACTCTCACTGACTGGACCTTATTGTGGGTCCACTCTTCGATTGTTGATCAGCGCGTACCCTTCCTTCAGGAACGCTCTCTGACCCCTCTTCCTCGCCTCTTGGACCAGCGGCCACAGCTTGGCTCTCGCCTCCCTGTCCTCCTTAGAGAAATCTTCTTTGAAGTGGATGTGCATTTCCTTGCAGACTCTTGCATCTCTTGACCGTTTCCACACGTCATCCCGGACCACTCTGGACACAAACTGCAGGATTATTGACCGCGGCGTATTGTTGGAAGTCGCCGCGCTCCCCTTTCTTCCCAACCGATGGACCGTGTCCACTGTCTCTCGCAGGCGGTCCGCGCCGATGGGAACCACCCTGGTCAAGATGCCGATGACGGTTTCCCTGATGTCTTCTCCATCTTTCTCAGCTAGACCATTCAGCCGCAGATTCCACCTCCGTTTGTAGCGGGCATGTTCAGCCACTGCTTCCCTCAGCCGCTTGTTGTCTCCTTGAAGTTCAGCCACTCTTTTCTCCAGATGTTCTATAACTCCTTTATTCCTATTTATAGCTTTGGAGTTGGCATCAATTCTTTCATCAAACTTTTTCAGAAGTGCTGTCTGCTCATCCATTTTGGCCGTTTGCATGTCGACTTTCTCCGTCAGAGCGGTCACTGCTTGCATAATTCTTTCAAACATGCTTTCATCCTGCAAGTCCTGCCCGCTCCCTTTCTTTTGTTTTTTAGGATGAGGAGCTTTGAGTGGAGTGTGTGCAAGGTTCACCAACTTTTCTTTGGACCTTTCTCCATCCCCTGTAGTGACTTCAACAGCTTCCTCGCTCATCTCGTGATTATCGGACTGAGAACAATAGTCGTGCTCGTCCATTTGCATTGCGGTTAGCTTACTTTAGACTTTCAAAAGGAAGAAAAAGAAGTTTACGACAGCCCGCGACTCCTATCACAAACTTTAAATAGAAAAAAATAAAAAGCTTGCAGTGTTCTTGGCTATAGAACGCAAAAATTCACAAAAACAAGGACACAAAAAAACTCTTAGACCGGAGCCCGCAAAGTGCGTTCGCTCATTCCGCCATCTTGCCTCCCCCTCCTTCCGCTAAGTCCGGTGTAGGTACCATAACCGTTCGGCCTGGAACTTCCGTTCGGGGTCCTTTCGACTGAGTCCAATGTCACACTACGGTAACCCCACTTGGACAAACTATGTAGTGTCAACATCTGCCCGGACTCTACATGTTTTCATGTCACGTTCCCTTTTGTAACCTAAAATTGTTTGCCCTCATAAATTGTGTCTGACAATATTCTTTGTCATTTTTATAAAGACATGTTGTCACAATTGTTACTCCAGCTTTTGCAGCAAGATGGACAGATAGCGTACCAGGATGTGAATGAACGTGATTACCCATGCTTTTGTGCTTTTTAAAATAAATAAATCTGATCTCTGAACATCCTCCGTGTCTTCAATGAAACACAGACAGAAATGTGAAGGTATCTGTAAATCTATGATGTGAATAACAGGAGAAATGATCGGCTAGTTAGTTAGCATGTAGCCTTCGAATGTGAAGTGACTGATAAAGAGTATGTTAATAAAAGACAAGTCCTGAATATTATTATTCCTATTCGACCCTAAACTACAATATCAGCTGTCTGTCTGTCCATCAGCCAGCCAGCTGTCCGAATGCCGGCATAACAAGCAAAAGAGCTCCACGGTGGAGCTAGTATGTCCGGTGAATCGTATGGCAAAGCAGCAAGCCTAGCTATCATAAATGTTAGGATATTTTTCTTATATTCATTGAGACAGTAATAAACTGATCATTCTTGTTTTTCTTTTCCTTTCTTGAACAAATGTGGGTCACAGAGACACGGAAGTTACCGCTGAAAGAGGCTTTTGCGGCATAAGTCATTCATAAAAAACCGTATCCGTGTTTATGAATGACTTATGCCGTAAATAATCATTTTGAGGGAACGAGATATTATTTCGTGCAAACAAGATATTAATCTTTGGGAACAAGATATGTTTTATTTTTTTTAATGTCAGTGCACAGGCTCCGTATAGAACCGCAAACTAACACACAGAAACTTTTCTTTGTGGTTCTTTTTTATATGATTTTGAAAATCGTTCATTCTTTCAGTTTGTAGCCTCCTTCACTTTGTCAGAACTCTTTTTTTGAGAATGCATAGAAATGCTTTACAGGTTCTGGGTATAAGTTGCATTGTGTAAAAATCAACAAGGTCACAGTTTTAAAAGTCTAGATTAATAAAATGAAGTGTTTGCATGAAGAAGATAACCAGCTGATGATTCTGATGGCACATTTTTGAAATAAACTTCCAACTCAGATAAACTAACAGAAGGAGAATGACCTGAGACAAATAGACACAGCTAAACTACAAAGGCACAAGTAACCTTACCCGAATAACAGAAGCAAAAGTAAACTCTTCCAGCACAAAAGGTAAGCAGGTTAACCAAATGTGTACCTGAAGCCTCATTCATGAAGGGGGTCGCAAAGTTGCGGAAACCCAGATCCAAGCATAAACATTGGTAATCTTAAATGAAAATGTCTATAAAAAAACAGTCTTTTGTCAACATTTTACCGTGTAGCAGAATCAGACTTCTATTGGTGAAAAATCTAAATATCACACCTTATTGACTAGACTCACACAGTTGGATATGACTCACACAACCACTGAATTAGGATGCTCAGAGCTGAGATGTAGAAATGAGGCCTATGCTGATTATGCCTTAAGTTTGGCTGACATTGTTTTTTCTGTCACAGTGGTAAGCAGCGCCTGGTTGGAGACTCTGCTGTCAGCCATTAATGTTCTTCCCAAGGAAACCATCAAACAGGAGGTTAGCTTCCTGTTCTATTTGTGATTGTGTTCACCTGCTCTTTGTTAACTGATGAAAAGAACTCAGTGGATGTTCAACATTATGAAAAAAGATCTGTAAAATATCTTTGATAGCTGTGCCTGTCTCTTTTTACCTGTCTGTCCTTCCAGGTGTTGAACTCTCTCATGTATCAGACGCAGATGTCTCATTCCCTTCAGGGTCGTTTGGCTGCTTGCCGTATTTTAGGAAAAGTTGCCTCTAGGTTTAACTGTCACATGTGAGTTCCACAAACTGAAACACAATGCTCCTTGTTTATCACACCTTCCTGGTATTGTGAAGACCTGAACAGGTACGTCGTCTGCTTGTCAGGGTGATGAAGGAGTTGCTGCCGCTGGCTCGTTCTTTGCTTCAGGATGTGGAACCTGAAGTCCGTGCCTGCATGTGCAATCACTTGGAGAGCATTGCCAGAGCCATTGGGTAACTGCTCCCAAACTAAAGATAAACTGAACAGGTGACCAATTCACACCACGTGTCTCTAAGAAAAGCTTTTCTTGGGTTTGTGCTTCAGTGAAGACAATTGCAGGTCAGAACTTTTGCCAGAGCTTGTTGAGCTTGCTGGGGATGAGGAGAACAGTGTCCAACTGGCAAGCTTTGACACAATCATCAACCTGATGGAGATGATAGATGGCAGTGAGTGCAGAATGAAAGCTCCCCTTGCTGAGCAAATCCCTGCAGAACATATTTCAATTCTTAATATTTTTTTCAGAGGACCTACTTCCTGTAATAGTTTCCATGGTGATGATGGTTTGTGAGGCTGCAGCACAGGCGGATGAAGCAGTTATGGTGTCCCTGTCATTCCAGTTTGGGAAGCTTTGCAATGGATTGGCTGGTGAGACCAGCACTGTTTGTTTGTGTGTTTGTAAACCCTTGAACTGTTCTTGAATCCTTACATAGATAACAAAGGATGTAAGTGGATGAACTAAAGTTGAATATTTTATTAAGAAATGTGATTGTTTTTAATATGTCTATCATTATTAGAAAAATTCTCAAGAACAAACACCAAAAATACAATTTTCATTGGCGTGTGTCTTATAAGATCCAATCAGTGTAACAGAACATTTTCTAAATGAGTGCTAAGGTCTACTTGGTCTGTAATATATAACACATAATTTTAGCTTGAAGCATAAATGGATCTGGATTCGGATGGGTTAAAGAGAAATACACAGTGAATTCAAATTATTTCAAAAAGAAAAAAATGATAAATCTTTTTGCTGTAAAACGATTATCTGAGCCTGAATTGTATAGATACAGTATTATAGATATTATGTATATCTATATGGGAAAAAGTAATGTTAGCTTTGTGAAATTTTTTAAAATTAGAAACAACTTCTACAAATCAACAACTTTGTTTTCTTCGATCTTCACTAACTGTAAAATATCAATACAATTTTTAAATTGTATTTCTAAACAAAATTCTATGCATTTTTTGGAAACCAGAAGCTTAAAAAAACAGCAATTTGTAAAAAAAAAAAAAACCCAGATCTAAATAAATTAATTTAATTACATTCTTTTGTTTCAGGCAGACACTCTGAATACTGATCCACATTTGTTTCCAGGGTATCTGTCAGAAGAGCAGAAGGGTCAACTTCTGCAGAGGTTTAAGCTCCTGTGTGTGGTAGGACTGCAAGACGAGAGCCAGCAGAAAGACAGCAGCGCCTCAACTTTGATCCGCTGCAACTGCTGCTACAATCTGCCGGTAACTCACACACACACACAAGGATTTGACGAAAACCTATGTCCAGGATGTCCTCTGGGTTTTTCATCCTGATAAGAGGCTATGTGATGCTAGTGATATTGTAGTGTTTTAGCAAAATGGTTTAGGGTTGACTTATTGCTCTAGATCGGGGGTGCTCACACTTTTTCAGGAGACGACCTACTTTTGAGACGACAAGCTCCAAAAGATATATATACGGTATACTGATGATGATGTTGGCCCCATATATATATATATATATATATATATATATATATATATACAAGACAGCATTTTTTTATATATATATATATATATATATATATATATATATATATATATATATATATATATATATATATATATATATATAAAAATATATATATAAAAAAATGCTGTCTTGTAGGCCAGCCCTTTCTAGCCATTGGTAGGACTTCTTGATATCAGCCACTTCAGTTATGGTCCGGTGGTACATCCCATGCAGGGGTTTGTCCTCCCATGAGGATCTGTCCTCCAGCACTGTATCCTCTGCTCTCCATTGCCTGGTGCCTTTTGACCCTGCCACTGAGCGTACACTTTCGCAGGTTGAGTTGCGAACAGCCTGTTTATCCGTCTGGCTTCATTGTCTCTTGTGTACCTCTTTAGGCAGCTACTCAAGGCTAGGAGCCTTTGTTTGGCAGTTTCCAGGGCTTCAGGTATGGGCATCTGGTTGTATCTCTTAGGTACTTGCTTTCTCATTGTACCTCTTTGAGCCTCCGTCAGCTTACTCACATCCTTCCGAGTTGCCTTGATTTTGGCCTCTAACCGTTGCTTCCATGGTGGGTATTGTTTTCTTCCATGGTTGCTCTTAAAGCCAAGCATCTCCAGGATCACTGCTGCTGAAGTGTAAACCAGTTCATTGGTTTCTGTGATGGTTGTGGTAGGAATTGCCCTCAATGCTTCATTCACAGTTTCCAGTAGACTTTCAGGCAGTACATCACTTAACCGTTGTAGCTGGTGTCGGGGTTGCCTAGTGTTCATTGTAGACATTATCTTGTTTTTCAGGTCAGTTGCTGCCTCGCTCAGCGTGATTGTGGTTGTTGGGGCTGTGAACCCAATCTCAGGGTGTGAGTGTGGTATAACCTCCTCTCTAACCTGTTGTTCTGGCTCTCTGACCTGTTGTTCTGGCTCTCCCGTGGCATTGTATTGTATAGCTTCAATCTCAAGCTGTGATAGGAGTTGGCGTTTGTGGATATTCGAGCATTGGGCTACCAGTTGTTTGGCAGTTAGCCTTGATTGTGGGTTTCGAAGCATCCATTCATTCCACATTCTCTGCATGTAACCACGCTGGTTGGGATTACTTGAGTAGTAGCATCCTAACAGATCCTTGTTCTCGCATCTAGTCCATTTCCGTCTTGTTCCAGTAGCCCACTTTCCATCAGAGTGCTCTGGTCCCCCAGCACCTGACGCAGACCTTGTTTGGCCGGGCGACGTCTGAGCCGGCATGACATGTGGTTCATTGTCTCTCATATAGTGAGGTAGGCATTAGCGTTAAGGGTCTTGCCCAAGGACCCTCACTGGGTGATGTTAATTGCCTGTTATTGTTATGGCATTTGCCCCATTCCATTAATTATAAATATAAATAAATAATATATATATATATATATATATATATATATATATATATATATATATATATATATATATATATATATATATATATATACACACACACACACACACATACACCGGCTGCTCGGTTAACTCCTCTACATGGATGACATCAAGCTATATGTTAAGAGTGAGCGTGACATTGATTCCCTGATCCACACCACCAGGATCTACAGTACTGTCATTGGGATGTCATTCAGGCTCGAGAAATGCAGCCGGATGGTGACAAAGAGAGGCAAGGTAGTCCACACAGGGGGGGTCTCACTCCCAGAAGGAACAATAGCAGATATTGAGGACAGTTACAAGTACCTTGGAATTGTTGGGGATCTTTATAATTTTGACATTTAAACAAAAGAACAGCTGTCTTTCGTATTTTACATGTATGTTTATATTTGACAACATTGATTCTGTTTTGTAATTATTCTCATCTCTTGTATTGTTGGCTTTGTTTAATAGAAACCATGAATTACATGAATCACATGAACAATTCCTTCAATAAATGAGTGGCATGTGGGTGGATCGGATTGATGTCTCATTATTGTTCTGGCCTCACCCTGAGGAGATTGGGAATACCAAAGTGTACAATCCTTGAGTTCACAAGGTTGAGATGAAATCACCAATACCTCCTTTACAATGGGAAATGAAGATAGGCTTACTTCCCGCCAATGGTCCCCGCAGGGTTGAATTTCTGATAAATTCCTGCTGTCCTAGAAAACGACACAGGTCTGCTGATTTCAGCTACAAATGGCATAATCATAATTAAAAGACCCCTGCAAATCCTTTCCAATAGATCAAATGATGATTGGAGTGCGCCTTTAAATGAAGACAGCTGTGGGTAATCAACATCCTGAACTTGGGGGGACTGTGACAGACCTGAAAATCGAAAACATGACATGAAGCAACACCAACCTAAAGCTAATCCATCCACACATCAATCCTTCTACCCTCCAATATGTTTATTGTTCTTGTTTTGTCATTTAAATGGCAGACTGTTTTGTCAGAAACATCTCCTCTAAATATTCCAATAGTTATCCCTTGTGTTATCCTATGACCCCCCCCCCCTCCATTGACGTGTTCTCCTACCATGACAAAGGTGGATAAAGGTGGAGAGGATTTCATGTAATCCATGGACACCAGTGATGATCACAAATCATTGAAGAACAAAGGTTCAGAGCTCTGTCTAGTGGGTCTAGATGACCCCACTCCCAATGTTAAAGTGCCTAGGATAGAACAAGGGTTAAGCAGGTTGCCTTATTCTTAGAACATCGCATAAGATACGAAAAAATATACTTTTAGACTTCTGAATAGAAAGAGACAACTCCTAACTTTTGTCATTTGGAACCAGTTTGTTTTCACCTTCAGGCCCTGAAGCACAGCAGAGTCTTATTTTGTGTCTTCTGTTTCTACAGGCCATGGTGGCGTTTGCGGACTCTGCTCACTTCCTTTCCGAGCTCTACTCCTCCTTCTCTAGTCTCTGCACTGACCCTGAGGTCAGCGTCAGGCGAAGCGCCGCTGCCAGTTTTCATCAGGTCAGACCATAACCCCTCACACCAACAGTCATGAGGTATGTGGGAGTCGTTCATGCAGGTTTACCCCTCCCAGACCAAAGTGGGCTGATTGTGAATGAGGCAGACATGAAACTTTTCATTTCCAAAAATGGCTTCATTTAACAAAAAAGAAATGAAACTGTTGATTAACTAATATAGTTACATTTTGAATGCACTAAGTTACTATTGATTTACACATCTACACAGCGACCTTCTTCCCTTACAAGCACAAACTTGGCTCATCCTGAATGCTTATTGTCCTAATTGTTACAGTAAACATTATTGTAGATCTAACTGAAGCATCTTAAATAAATATATTTAGTTCAACCTCTAATTTTCATAATATTCCCATGCTTCCTTGAGCCCTGAACCAAACCTTTGATCTCATCCTGTCTATTAAAAAGATACACTTCATGCATATTTACACTGACAGCAGGTCACTTAGGTCATCATTTTACCCAAATTGCACTGGACCTGAGAACAGGAAGGCTGGGTAGATGTTAACCACAGGACCAGTTAGCGTATTTCATCTATGAAGCTCAATGTTTCAGTTCCAAAGCAAACTTTTTGCCAATGAAGCATTTTCAAGGAATCTGAACCTCCCTGATCACCTGCAACAGCCATATTTGTTTGTGCAACTTTCTGTTGTGATGGAATCTTAGCTTCACCCAAAATACAGTGAGCTATTGGCAAAGCACACTCTCCAGCCTCCTCAGTAAAGTCTATTTCAGAATACTGAAGAGGAGAGATCGGCCAATAGTTGCACCTTAGATGTAGGAACAACACTGCGGTTTAAGTCCTGGTCGTTGAACAGTGAGCCAGTCTCTCCATTCAGTTGGCGGAAGTTCGCTCATCCAGTCCATATGTGTGCTGTGGATTTGGAGAAGGCATTTGGTCGTGTACCTGTGGTTTCCTGTGGACGGTCCTCTGGGAGTTTGGGGCCCGGGGAGCCTTACTGAGGGCTGTCTGGTTGTGGTTTTTTTTTAAAGAAAAACCTGTTAAACACGGCTGTATCTTACCTGATCCCCCCTTACTTACTAACGTGTGCTGCAGTGTCGCCTGCAACATGTCCACAGAAAAAAATGTACATGACCGTTTTCACTCCACAGACTCAGTGAGCATTTTACAACTTTGATATTGTGTGCAGGCCGCCTGTGTGCCCTGTACGTGTTTGCCCATTTTTTCCAGTAGGCAGCCCACATCCCCCTGTGAGGGCAGTTGTGATTCAGGCTTAATGGAAGCTAATGAGGAACGAGTCCAGCACAGAGCCTTGTGGTACACTGTGACTGATAGCTTTGTAAAGAAGACTCATCATTTAAATGAACACACAACAATCTATCAAATAAAAGGACTTGAAGTAGTTTAAAGCTGTTCCTGGGATACCAAAGATATGTTCCACTCTGTAATGAAAGTTTCTAATCAATAGTGTCAAATCAGACCCCAATTCCTTTCATAATCTCCGTCCTATTTCTCACCTCCCCTTCATCTCCAAGATTTTTGAAAAAATAGTCGCCTCCCAACTTCACCATCATCTCAAGCAAAAGGATCTCTTTGAACCCTTTCAATCTGGTTTTCGTCTCCTTCATAGCACTGAAAGACCCTCATAAAAACCATTAATGACCTTCTCCTAGCAGCTGATTCTGGACTCATCACTATCCTCATCCTTCTTGACTTGAGCGCGGCATTTGACACCATATCTCTCTCCATCCTCCTCCACAGACTTTCAGCTCTCGGTATCGAGTCCACCCCCCTTCGCTGGTTTCATTCATATTTCACAAGCCGCACCCAGTTTATCCAACTAAATTCTTTTAAATCTCAACACTCACTCATTTTCTCTGGTGTTCCTCAAGGTTCTGTTCTCTGTCCCCTCCTATTCATTTCCTACCTGCTACCCCTTGGGAATATATTCCGTAAGTTCAGCATTGATTTTCATTGTTTTGCGGATGACACTCAGCTTTATCTGTCAAGTAAACCAAACTCTTCTCTCCCACCTGCCTCCCTTTCCTCCTGCTGATCTGAAATAAAAACCTGGTTCACCTCAAACAGGGATAAAACCGAATTACATCCTTGTAGGTTCCAAATGTTACACTTTCCATTGGTTGGTCTCCAGTTTTTCCCTCCCCTCAGGTAAAGAGTCTGGGTGTCATCATTGACAGTACATTATCCTTTTAGTCTCACATCAATAGCATTACTCGGTCTGCCTACTTTCATTCATGTAATATTATCGTCTCCGTCTCCGCCCCTCCCTCACGTCCACTCCGCTTCCATTTTAGTTCAAAGTCTGGTCACTTCTCACCTTGACTGTGGCAAAGCTCTTCTCTCTGGTCTTCCCAGTAAAACTCTGAATCAGAATCAATTGGTCCAGAATTCAGCAGCTGCATCATCACCAGAACTCCTTCCTTCCAACACATCACTCCCGTTCTCCAGCAGCTGCGCTGACTTCCAGTAGCTTCAGGATTCAATCCAAACTTCTCGACATGTTCAAAGCCCTCCATAACTCTGCTCCCTCTCATCTTTCTGATCTCCCCCACATTAACACCCCCTCTCCCTCTCCGCTCTCTCCGGTCTTCTTCTTCCCTTCAGCTTTCCATCCCTCTGGCCCGTATGGTCACCATGGGGAGCCGTGCCTTCAACCGCTCGGCTCCCCAACTCTGGACCCCCCCAGACCTCCTGACATTGACTCCTTTTCAATTTTTAAATCTGTTTAAATTTGCTTTTCCAGATCACAATGTGTCATCTTCTGCAATCTGATTTTACTAATGATTTCAACTTATTGTTTGAATTAACATTTTGTGATTTATTGTGTTTTTTTTCAATCTGTACAGGGTGTTTTGAAAGGCGCTTTTAGATCAAATGTTTTATTATTATCATTATTATTAAATGCAGCACTGAGGTCTAAAAGTTCAAGAACAGACATAAACTCAATGTCTGCAGCCATAAGGAGATCATTGTTCCCTTCAGCAGAACCTTCTCTGTGCTATGAGAGAGGGTGAGATTGGATACAGGCCTGTGTTTATCTGAAACATGTTAATCAGGGCTAGATATTCAACTAAAGATGTAATTGAAAGGAACAAAAGTTGTTATTAAGGATAAATGTGGTAATGTTCTTCAACCACATTTCTGAAACATCAATCTCCAGCTGATAGGAACAGGTAACTGAAGTACTTTTTTCCTGTAACATGTATTCAGAAACTTGAAATGAACTGGTCTGACCACTAGCATGACATGGGTTTCAATTATCTGGTTCCAAGTGCTTTCTGAACAGTCAGATTTTCCCAGGAAATGGGTGCTGGGGGGGAAATGGTGGATCTCTTTGAAAGGGACAACTGGCAGCCAAAGAAGGTTTTGCCAGTTCTACAGCTTCCTCTAGTCTTTTAGTCCAGCTTTTCTACCAAGGTTCCAAAACAAAATATTTCACTTGTTGCACAATCTGCTAAAGCAATGAATTACATTTAAACTTTTTTGTTGTTGTTTTTTTTTTGGCCTGTAAGTTTAGTTATACAATGACGGTTTAAAGCAAAACACAAACAAAGGCAGGATGGTAAACGTTTGGTAGAAAAAACTAATCTATGAAAATGAGAAATATGTGACAATGATGGAATGGGAACAAAATGCTGCAACCTCTTTGCCCCAGCAACCTATCTTCGTCCCTCTTTGTCACTCCTGTCGTTCTAATCTGGTTTACATGATGGTTACACCTCTTCCTGTCAGGTGCTGAAGCTGATCAGCCCGAACAGCCACCTGGTGCACAAAGAGTTTCTGCTGCTGCTGCAGGACGACTCCCTGGAGGTGAGAGGCTCACACACAGCAGGAGCTGCAGCCTTTTCATCTGATGTAGTGGTGCGCCCTCTGGAGGACAGGAATCCAGCATATTTCAAGAAATAGATTATCCCTTTGTGCTATCCTATGACACCCCCCCCCCCCTTCCATTGACGTGTTCTCCCCACCATGACAAAGGTGGATAAAGGTGGAGAGGATTTCATGTAATCCATGGACACCAGTGAAGATCACAAATCATTGAAGAACAAAGGTTCAGAGCTCTGTCTAGTGGGTCTAGATGACCCCACTCCCAATGTTAAAGTGTCTAGGATAGAACAAGGGTTAAGGAACCTTGAATTTTTTCATTTTCTAGAACTGAATAAAATACGGAAGGAAACTGTCAGAAACGGACCCGTTTTTGCCAGTGTGTAACAGAAAGTCTGGGACTACTGATTGACCATTTACCCTACCAAAGTAAAGTCAAACGTTCAAGTCTTGTTTCAAAGAGATTTCATTATTATTAATAAAATCACTATGAAACAAGACTTGAAGAGTGTCCCTCAGCTGTCACATCCTGATCTCAAATAAATAGTTTTCCTCCTTGGCTTGGACAGTCAGATTTGACTGATGGAGTGTGGACAGAATGGAGGCAGCATGTGGATGACACAGGAAGGAGATGACTCGTTGGCGTGTAACAGGTTTCTAGTGTTACCATTCTCATTGTCCCTGGCAGAGCTGTTATCTGTGTTTTGGAGTTCATCGTTTAAGGCCTGGATTCTTGTCATTGAAACGTGTTGAAAAGTTTCTTGCATGTACTGTACGTATGAAACTGGGTTCTGAAGAAATGGAGCTTTGAGAGGTTTTTAATATGTTCCATGTAACACTGTAGGAGAACCAAAGGTCTGCAGATTGTTGAAACGGGATCTCTGTAAAGACATACCTGAAGCTGTTCTGTACATGCCTGCTTTGCTGTTCAGGTGCTGGACGCTTTGATGAACCACCTTGAGGAAACTCTTGAGCTGCTTCTGTTGGGAGAAGACTCCCCAATGGTAAAGATGTGGTGACACAAAGAAGTTCAGTCCCTGTTATCAGTTCTGATCAGATCATAGCTGCCTGAACCTGATATCTCCTTCTCTCTCCCTGTTCTCTTGCGGGACTCAGCTGCCAGAGCTGCTGCCGGTGCTGCTGTTGGCTGAGCAAAAAGTTGGAAGTTCCCTGCGTTGGCGGCTGCATGAGAAGTTGCTACAGCAATACAGCTGCTTGGCAAGGCTGCTGTCTGGGGAGATGCTGCATCAGAGCTTTTCCCATCGCCTCTTCAGCCTCCTCATCACCAACGTTAGCATCTCTGTAAGCCATGCTCTACAGTAGCTACAGCTGAAGGGGGTAACTAACTCTGCTCTGCTTTCCATGGCTGCAGAAAGTCCTTCCGGTGCAGAAGGAGGCTGCACGAACACTTTGCACAATCATGCGCTACAATCGCAAGCAGGAACAACGTCAGGAGATGATGGAACGTTTGATCCAAGGTCAGAGTATCTTCTGCTTTTTTCAGCTTTAGTGAAGATGGAAAAAAATGTGTCAGGACAAGAAAAAGAGGACTTTCTCTGATTGTAGATTTGGCTTTGGGTCGAAGCTATTGGAACCGTCTTAGGTTCCTTGACGTCTGTGAAATTGCCACAGAGATTTTCTCAAAGAAATACTTCAGTAAATATCTCCTGATTCCAGCACTGGAGCTAGCCCATGACCCCATTGCCAATGTGAGGTACTTCAGTACATTTCTACTAAGCCACAAGCTGAAATTTGACAAATATCAAGGTTAACACATCCCACTCAAATGCTTGTCCTGCTCCCCTGTTTCTTAGATACAAGCTCTGCCAGCTGCTGCCCAGGTTGCGCTTATGTCTCTGCCTGCCAGCAGACAAACTTCTGCTGCAGAAATTGGACTTTTGTGTTCAGAAACTTTTATGCAGGGAAAAAGACAAAGATGTGGTGGCCACAATCCGGAAGGTAAACCTAACCAAAGAACTGTCCAGACTGAGGATGAGCTGTGATGGATGATGGTGTTCAAGATTCAGTGTGTAACTATATCTAATATCATTTTCAGACAGTGCTGGAACTGAACAAACTGGACCTGTCAGAACCTGTAAGCTGGAAAGCATGTGTTCTACAAATGCATTAGGCAAACATTTGTTCCAAACTACATCTTCTGGGTATGTGCAGTTTCACAAGAGGCAGGAGAGGGATCTGCTGGACCTGAAGAAAAAGAAAGAAGAGACTGTCCAGCTGGAAATGGTGAGTCCTAAGCCAGAACGTGACTCCACCTTATAACTGGCCAACTTGGTCCACCTGGTTTTAATGTCATACGGCTCTCTGTTGTGCTATGTGTTGTCAGGAGCAGTTGGAACAGGACGGCGATGGTAAAGTGACCTCTGACAGGCACACAGAGAGAAAGCGTGAGCTGAACCTTCATCCTCTCAAATGATTTTTGGACCTAAGCTTTGGTTAACCTTTTCCTCCAACAGGAAGAGACAGCAAGACCAGCCTGACTTTCACTAAGTCTGTGTCCATGTCCTCCCCAGTAGCAGCACCACCCTCTGGTAAGATGATGATGATGATAAAGATGATAGCAATAACCATTATTTCTTACATACACCTTTGTCCTCTTGAGCCCTCTAAACTAGCATAAGTAATATACAGCTGTAAATAATCCATTTCTTTCTTGGGTCGGGTTTCCTCTTCTTGTCAAATGAGAATTTTCCTGCATCCATGTTTCTGCAAATTGATCTGAATAATGTGTCTTACAAACAGAGTATGTTCCTGTGGATATGAAGGTTACAGTTATTACATCGTTAGCTAAAAATCAGTAAATATCTCATTTAATGTAAAAATATCTAAGGTGCTTGAAAAAAATATTGCAGATCAACTCCTTAAGCACTTGATCAAAATGATTTTTTAGGATTGAGGATTTTTGAGTGAGTATTTGGAGCACATCATAGCATAGAAAAGGTTCTGCTAAATGATCTCCTCATGGTGTAGACACTGGACTTGGGTCTGTTCTGGTTCTTTAGACCACAGCCCTGCATTTGATCTCATTAATCAGACTGGAACACGTCATTGGATGCACAGGAACAGCTTCAAGCTGTTCTATTAAGTCTTTTTTTTATGTCAAACCTTTTATCTGATAGATTGCAGTGTAATTATGTAACCAATGAGTCTTTCTCACACAGCAATCAGTCATGGTGTACCACAAGGCTCTGTGCTTGGTTCTCTCCTCATTAGTTCAACATGCTACCTTAGGTAACATTATTCAACAGCACAGCATACATTTTCTTTGCTGCTGATACTCAAATATATTTACCTATTAAACAAGGAAAGGTTGGTTCTCCAAGCAGATGAAGAAATATCAGGTCTCCTAGTTCACAAGACTTCAAGAAAGTCTTGAATTGTTAAAGTTACTAATACATTTGTTGCATCCTAACAGGTAAACTGGTTGATTTTATTGCTTGTTGACTTTCTTTTGTCTCACTGTTGAACTAACTAACTTTGTCTCACTGGACTAAGTAAGGGTTAATGGCCTTCGAGGTATGCATTATCACTTTTAAACGCACTTCGCGGAAGCAACCGTCCTTCCAAAAAGTGATAACGCACACTTCGAAGGCCATTAACCCGCTTATACCATGGTCATTTACAAAAGCAATAAATATTAACCAGTTTTTTGTCCTTAATTCCTGTTTTTTTTCCAATTTGGAATGATTAACAAATAGTCTTCGTCGCGCCGTCAAGATTCTGCGATATTAAGCGATATATATGCTGATCTTTCCGATGGGTTGAATAAAGCATCAGTTCAGAGAGAAGGTTCACCTCTAACTGCTTGTTTTTGTCCAGATGATGAAGCAAAAGGTTATTTTAAAGAAGCCAGCGCAGTGATACTAAACATTTAAGCTAGGTGACTGGAACGTCTTTTTTCACTGAGCGGTTATCCTGTGGTATATCACTTTGTAATGCAGACCCAGCAGCCAATCAGAATCGAGTATTCACCCGGACCATGGTATAAAGATGGTAATACTGGTAGTGCTGAAAATCTAATTAAAGATGATGATTTGGATGATGAGGCCTTCTGTCTTCCAGGTAAAGAGAGGAGGAAGCCAAAACTGTCTCGCAGTCGTTCCCTCAGCAGTCAGCCATCATCAAGCAAACCTGTGAATTCTGACAGACCACTGTAAGATGCACTCATGTAGAACATGCCACAGATTGGTTTTGTTTCTGTCTTTAAATGTTTAACAATTATTATTGAAATGTAACCTTTTTTTCAGGAAGGTCAAAGACCTAAGTGGCTCGTTTCGACTTGGGAAGTCCTCTGTGTTGGCTAGCAAAGGTAACAGTGTGCACTCAGGATCTTACATGTTTTTCTGACATATACAGTACATCGCCTCATGTGTTTTGCAGATGCCTCCCTGAGAACAAGTCACTTCACCATGACAACCCAGACCAGCTCCTTTATGCCAATTCTGGTACGAAATGACACAAGCCTAACGAGTGTACTGGACAGACCCAGTATCTTGGACAGAACTACCAGCGTGGACTCCATGAAAAGTGTGATGGAGCACAGCAATAGTGGTTTCTATTCCAAAGACTACAGGACCAGTACTTTGGACCACAGAGGGCACAGAAGTAGCACTTTGGAGCAGTGCAGTAAAACAATGGAGCGTAGCAGCGGGGTGAAGGACAGTCGGCCTAGAAAACTGTAAGTCCAGACCAGTTCTGGAACTGCTTCTTTCCTGCATCTTTCACAAATCCAAAGAAGAGTTTTATTTACCATCGAGCGAGCATCCTTGTGATGGTTAGACCTTGATGTTCTGATGTTTCTTTTACAGACTTTGTCTGTCGTGGTTGGACATCAACTTAATTTGGGACAGTCAATACCCTATTTTAATCCAGAATGTTCTGCTTTAGTCCTTAGCTCGATCCACTCAGTGTATCCAAAGACCTCAACAGTGTTCCTCCAGCTCGAAGCAGAGATGGCGTTATGTCGTTATGCAGATGAACACGTCAGTCTAAAGAGGAAGAAAGACACTCAGGCAGAGACTGAACTTGGAGGAGTTCACTTTCTTAACGGGCTCTGTTGTGGTTCTTCTTTGATAGAACTAACATTCAGGCCCTAGACGTTCTTCAGACAAGACAAAGCAGAAGTGCATTGAATGTTTATCATTAAAAAAAAGTGTTAGCATATCTGTAGTTGGACTGTTGAGTTGTACGGTCTAAAAGCGGTTGGAATGAAGGACCTGTGGTACAGCTCCCGCTAATGCTGCATTCACACCGGGTCAAATCCACGTCTGCCGCCTCTCTTTTGTTTACATTTACCACTCGACACCATGACGCCCCGCACTCCTGCACTCACTCCTGCAGTGAGAGCTGCGCCTGGGTTACAGCCCTTGTAGATGTTACTTCCGTCTGTCTGTGGCCCAGCGGGCATTAACCCAAGAAGGGAAAATACAATGAAACTGGGGGATCTTTTTACTATTGTCCCGGGGAAGACCCAGGACACGCTGGAGAGACTACGTCTCTCAGCTGGCATGGGAACGCCCCGGGGTCCCCTCAGTGTAGCTGGAGGAAGTGGACGGGGAGTGGGAAGTCTGGGCATCTCTGCTTAGACTGCTGCCCCCACGACCCGGTACCGGATAAGTGGAGGAAGATGGATAGATGGACAACAAGACAAACATCATAAGCCCATGGAGATGAAGTGATGGTGCCCACTATGACAGCACCCATGGTGGCTCTCCATCTGCCAGGATAGCGGGCTCAGCTGCCCAGGGCCTGACAGCCTGGGCGGTGGGGCACACTAGCTCTGCCGGACCCTGGGCATTAGAGCCTGCTAGCTCCCCACACTGTCCACTGAACGGCTGGTACTTGAAGCTGTCCACCGCCTCAATGCCCGAGCCCTGGATGCTCACTGGTGTATAAAGTATAACAAAAACTTGTTAACCGTTCTTTTTCTCCATGGAAACTCTTGATTCTGTTCTTAGCCCTGCTAAGGTAGAACCGGCTCTTAGATAAAGGGTCTCTAGTTTAGCTATGATGTTTGCTGCAGAACTGACTTGTTTCTGCGTTGGTCAGATCCTTTCTTTAGCTCTACACACACACTTGCAGTTTCTGTGTTTGTCTAAACGATCTAACCACTTTTGTTTCCCCCTAAACAGGAAGTCAGGCTCCTTCAGCGTCCAGTCAGGACAGGACTAAAGAGGACGGGGTCACCATTGCTGCATAACTACATCAGACACAAGCTAAAGAAAATTACCCAAAATCTAAGGCATCAACAAAAGACTGAAGACTTTTGTGTTTTCCTGCTGTCACCGACTATTGACTGCAGTGTTGCTGCTGCAGAAGAGCATAAACCGCCATGTGTTTTTTTTTCTACCATAACAAATCCTTACAATAATCCTACTGTATACATGTGTAAAAAGAGTTCCATATTTTTCCAAAATAAGACAGCAGAGTGGTAAGGTCAGACAAACCATGTCAGGAATGAAGTCTATTTGAATAAATACTCGTGAAGCCATGCATGTCAGACAAAGATCTTGATTTTTGAGGACATCTGAAGCAGGCATCAAACCAGCAGCTGATTGGTGTGCAGTCTGTGAGGTCACTGTGATGCATGGTTGCTTCACATTAGCTTTCTGGTCCCAATCTTCATCAGACACTAAAATTTAGAGGCAGACAATGTTCCACAAAGCTTTAATATCATGAAACCCTTCAGCATACATGGTTTCCTAGCACGTGCTTATTGGCTTTGAAACTCTAAACTTGGTGCAGCCTTCATCCGTCTGAAAGAGACGACCTTGGCCTCTGGAGACAGAGGAAAGCTTCATGCACTCCTTCAAACTATCTTAGAAATGCTCCACAACTTGCTGCTGATTTCCTGGATCAGTCAATCGGGATGTGGAACCACCTTTACAGATATATGTTGTGTAATATATGTAAATATATGTCCTATAATACAGCTTCATAGATACATTGATCAGATTGCTGTAGGTGTCCTGTAGGGAGCTTCAGCCACAATAAAGTGCTACATTTCTATTTCAAACTAATGTTTTTGTTTAAATAGGAACAACTGCTTTCTCATTAGCAGAAATTTAACAACTTACGAAACTGTTAGTAAAATGTTATTTTCTTACATTTAAACTAACATAAGCTATTTAAACAAAAACTATTCAAGGAAAAGCTTGAAAGGAAACTTAATCCATGGACATACCATGTTTTATTGGTAGAGATCTGCTTCAAAGTTTGTTTTTTTTCATAACCAAGCTTCCCTGGTGCCATCCAACAAAAACCTCCTGCAGAACGCTGCTCTGAGTGAAAAGGTCCCTGAAAGCACCAGTCTTCCTGCTACTACCCTGACCTCACTGGACTCATTCCACTGTTCATGTGTTCACAGAATTCAACTATCAAAAAACTTGTACTTGAACATTTCATAAATAACTAATGGCTAAAAGACAACCAACACAACATTATGCTAGGATATTAGCATCAGCTGAAGTCTGAGCCTGTGACAACAAAAACACACGGCTAACGTGGCATTAGCATGCACAGAGCAAGGGCCGGGACAGAAACATCATGCTAACCACTGGTTAAATGGATCATATTTACAGAAAACGGTTTAGTTGTTGTTACTTAAACAGGTACACTCAAAACCACAAGCTGGGCGGAAAGTTGAGCTTTTTTTACATTTAATTTTTGAGTGGATTGGTAACCCGCCCCATGAAGAGCAGGCTGCCGGTGGTCTGCTGAAAAATGATGAAGATAAAAGGTCTGTTGATAGTCAGCCGGGGAGGAGGGGTGGCGAACGCAGCGTCTCTGCCCTGAATGCCATCATCAGTGGTCTCATCAACGGAGATGACAGATTTATGGTAAACCTGAGGGGCAGAAGACGCCACATTTAAAACACTAGAGATTTGGCTGTTAAACCACACAAAGGGTTCAAATGTCAAAGACTTTCATACAAAATCAATTTTTTTAACTATTCCTAGCATCCATATAGTGACTTTATTTTATTCCAACTGAGCTCAGGGGTTTTGAGTCAGAGGGGGAGTCACTTCAGCATGTAAAGTGGTTGTTTTAGGTTTATTTGTGAGAAGATTCCTCCCTTAAAAATGTTAAAGTTTTTAACTTCATCACCCACCTGAGTGAGTTTAGTTCCTTTAGCTCCACCCATGTTGCTGATGTCAGCGTCGTCCTCAAACACCTGAGTTATATTAAGAGTCTGGAGGGTGTCTTTCAGAGAGTAAGAACTCTCAAGCGTGAAACGAGGAAGCTGTACCTCCAACTTCCTGTTTTCAGAGAGAGGACAAGGTGTTCTCTGTTAAAGTGGCTGCATCACAGACTGAACAGGGACGAGACGTCAAGGAAAGATGGAAGGAGAACAAATCAAGGAAAAGGGGGAGGAGGGCAGGAATCATTGTAGCTTAAACTTTAAGGGAGGAGCAGGAAAATCAATGAAAATAAAAGAAACAAGGAAGGGTGGGAGAAACCAAGTGGCAAAGAGTAAAGAGAAGAAAAGGAGGACATAGAAGAGCGTAAGAAAAGACCAATGAGGAGCCTCACGTCTTCTTTAACTGTCGGATCCAAGCTTGAATATTCTCAGATGTCACTTCATCCTCCACTGCGGTGATGTCAACATCTTCATCAGGCAGCACCACCAACATGGCTGCTCCATCTGCCATGGGCAGCTTCAGCACACCCACCTTCACCGAGCGGTCATACGCCAGAAAGTACTTATCAGCTCTGAACATCATGGGAACCATGACAACATGGTACTTATCCACGAAGAACCGCTCGTCCAGAGTGACTGAAGAGTTGAACGGTGGATTAAAGCGAGCTGAAAGATTCAGAATAATGAAACTTAAAACCTCACTTTATCAAAAAATGCTGTTCTTCACCTTTTGTCTTTTCCCTTCAGGGGTCGCCACAGCGAATCAGCTTTCACGGATTGGCACATTTGGTTTGGCAGAGAGTCTTAAGGTGGATGCCTTTACCCGACACAACCTTGTAATTTTTCCGGGCTGGGGCCCCACCCAGGAAGACTCAGTCTTATTGAATCCAAATTCTTCCCCTACCACTCTGGCGTCTTTCTCCCTACCCTTAGATTTAGCCCTCCAAACGGAGAGATATGGAATAAATAGTGTCTTCAGATCTACATTAGCTGCCAGGGCCCAGAAAATACATTATATTGGTTTATAGCTTTAAAAAGTCGTACTAAAACCTTCCCGTGGAGGGATAGCCAGCTCTAAGTCACTATGGCTTCCCTTAGGGTAATAAAAAACAAGTTCAGACACGACTACAGCTATAGTTGGAGCAATAGGGGAATAGGGAAAGAATTTGGATTCTGCCTTCAACCCCTTGTGGCTACATATTTAGGCTGGAGCCAAACGACCCACACTGGATGAAACTCAGTGTTTCCTGCAGGCCAGTTCTGCACATAACCAAAGGAGCTATCCAGACTGATTTTCTGACTGATTTAACGTCAAAGTCATGCACATAAAACATTTTCCAAATTTAAAGCCAAAAGCAAGACAAAAAAAGAACAGAACAAAGCCACACCCACAAAAACTCACACACACTTGATAATAAAGCGTAAAATGATACATTGATAAGAAATCTGACTTGATACTTCAAAGTAAGGAAATGATCATTTGGGAGCCAATCCACACCAGTGACCGCCCCACTCATTAACGCAGAACACGCCCCCACAGGATCTCCCAGATCAAAGCAAGGAACCAGACCTGGGAGATCCCACGGCAACAACCCTGTTCACTGAGAAGATACAATCACTGGTGTGTAAAGTATAAAAAGGAGAAAAAAAAGTGACAACAGATATTAATAACCAAATAAAAATGTACCCAATGTGTGTGGAAACCACATGTGATCAGAAAGAAAGACCATTTTTACATAGCTCTGTCCGATGGTGCACTCCAGGGTTACGTACTTTGGTAGGAGGCGACAGAGGCAAGCAGTAGCTGTGTTTGCGGGTCTAGGGTGGGCACCAGCTCTTGGATTTTGCCTTCAGTTTGCTCCTGAGCCCAGCGGTTGATGGCATCTTCAGATTCACGAGGCAATGTGTAGGACAACTTCTGAGCCTTCACTCCAAACTGGTTCTGAACCAGATCTTGGAAGGCTGTTGACAGCTGGAAATTCTGTCCAGGGAATATAGCTGCACCCTGTTGTAAGTTGGCTGCATCCCTTCTCAGGACCACGTTTCTCAGAGTCCGGAACAGATCTGAGAACACCAGAAGAACAGCTTTATATGTCTCCACCTCCTCTGGCTCCTGAACGTGGGCTATTGTCCTGACTGAGACGCGACACCTGACTTACCGGGAAGGTTCTGATGGTTGAGACCAGTCAGTGTGAGTCCCTGAAGCAGCTGTTCTTGAGTTGAACCACTGGTGGCGCTCAATAACACAAGCAGTCCAGTTGACAGCGTGAAAGGCGACAGGATGATATTTTCATCTGTTCGACTGGCGATGGCTCGGTATATGCGAGTGCCAAAGTCTGCGTTCCTGTTTGTCAGATCAACCACAGCGGGGTTAATGGTCTCCTGGGAAGCTGGACCGAGCAGGACAAGAAGGAGGATGACTCGTAAGAGGGGAGTGCAGGGAGCCATGGCCACCATGTTGTCTGCAAACAGACAAGACGGATACAGGAAAGAGAACTTCAGTTTTCAGAGGTTTACCCACTGGATGGATTAGTGGTCCCCAACCCCCGGGCCGCGGACCGCTACCGGTCTGTGGGTCATTTGGTACCGGGCCGCACATGTATTTATTTCGGAATCTGAAAGATGTTTTATTTTGAAAAATTGCCCTATTCTCTGTGACATGATCGGGGGTGCTCATTACGTCGACCGGTAGATCTTCAAGGACATGACGGTAGATCGAGGCGGCTTAGATAAATGACAAAAAAGTACTTCTAAACAATCCACCAGTTAATCAAAATCCTTACCGAGAAGTACGGGACTTGATTGACATGCAGAACGGCCAATCGGACATCTCCTAATACATACGTCACTGCACTGAGAAACTACAAAAGCACTGAGCGCAAATTCTGTCTGTCATCAGAAGGTCGATTTCTGCCCGCAGCAGGTCAAGTCCCCGGGAGAAAACAACTCTGGACAACCGGAGTGTTTATTGAAGCCGCCCCGCGTCTCTTCCTGCTACCAGCTTTGCGGTTCCCGCCCGATAAATACGAGCTCATTAAGGAAGCGGGGTTTTCTGTGGCACGCGCTTCATATGGAGCCAACAGCGCCTTTGAAATGCCATGCAGATGATATACGATAGTCGCTGCTTTTTGTCTTAGGAATATAACGCCTCATATTTTAATACATAAAGTATCTTTACTAATAGTATTTAAATATCTATGCCATTTTTGACGCATTCCAAGGCGCTCTTCTCGGTCATGTGATAAGTTACCGCTAAAATAAAACCCAGGAGCTAGAAAAATGAGTAAAAAACAAAACGTCTTTGGAAAGTTTCTTTGCCGAGGGGAAAAAGCCCAGCCAGGAGACAGAAGAGGAGCTTCCACTTCCAAAAAAGAACGCTACATTAATAGACAGTACTTCTTTTTTGCACCATGAGTGTGGGAAGGGGAGAGGATGATGAAACCTGTGCCATGTCAACTGTTAAGCGTGTCAAAATAAAAGCACAGGGTTCTTCTTGTCATGTATTTGATCCTCCATCATCCCAGTATTACTACAATAATCCCCCGCCTGTATTTGAAAGACCGGTCCAGGAAAGTTTGTGTGACGTCATACCGGTCCGTGGCATGAAAAAGGTTGACTGACTTAGAGGATCTAGATTATGCTTTTCTTAAACCTTTCAGAGTAAACTTTAACTTCAAAGTTAAGATTGAGATGGAATTGTATCATCATTTGCCATGATGACACAGTTTCTCCCAGTCAGAAGCTCTAAATTCAATGTATCAGCAGTTCAATTCAACTGATCAATTATCAACACCTGGTTTGGTATTTGATTGTGAAGTGAAGTAAAATGTCATTTGCATAAAGACTTGTTTTTGATGGCTGTGCTTTGTTTTAGTTCCTTTAATGCCGTCTTATTGCTGCAGACTGAGGTTCAATAAATGCAGAGAGGGGGAGAGTGGCCCCCCTGTCTGGTTCCTCCTCCCAGACAGAGGAGGAGAGCGTAGAGCAAACCAAATTTATGGCGGGCAGCGATGAGAAACTTCCAGTTTACTCAAGTGTTTCTTTAGCGCCTAACAAGAGAATGTAGGTGGTTCCTTTGTTTTTAACAGAGGCAAAGCCTGTTATGTTAACAAGTCTGTGAACATTGTCACTTTAGTGTCCACCTTTCATAATCCAGCTTGATCAAGGTTGCTGCTTGCAGCCTCACTGGCTGGTCTAACTTTGTGGGTGTTTGGCACCATCTCAGAGGAACTCAACTCTTGCTGCTTCCCAACACTCCTGGCTGTTGTGCGTTATTTATTTGGTTCCGTCCTAAGCCTGCTTCTGCCACGTGCAGAGTTTAGTCCAGAAGTCTGTTGTTTGGATCAGAACCACTGCACTAAGACACCTGATCCCGGCACATGAAACCTACAGCCGTCCAGACGCAAGGAAGCCACGCCCCTGCGCCTCCATCCGCCACAGCGGAACCGGCCCGGTTAACTAGGATCATGGAAATGTCCGAACCACTTCTGGAGCGTCTTCACTTTGACCTTGGAAGCCTCAGTTACGTCATCCTTACCCCATCCTGATTTCATCAAAACGTCGCGGGTCTGAAGGGCCGCGCCTAGCGCGCAACATGACGTCATCTGTTTTTGTTTACGGACCAACCTGACTCCACTTTAAGACAACAGCTCGTCTGGTTTAAGCAAACTAACTCACCGCTGCCGTATGCTGCTGAAGAAACGCTCATCCGATGCGGTGCACCGACGCTGCGCGTGCCCGTTATTTCCCCGGAAATAACAGAACCACCTCGGCCCGTCATTTCAAAATAAAAGCCCTACGAAGAACAGGTTTGTTGTGGATTTAGTGTGGATGGGGGCGTACATCCTCCTGACCCCTGACCACTCATTTCTGCGCAAAAAGCTCTCCTGGTCCAGCATTAAAGGAGACAACATCTACCAGGTACAATCAAATGAAGAGAAAGACAGCTAAGTCTGGCAATAAAAAAACAGCTAAGATTTTTGTTGGGCTGCTGAATGTTGTAATCGTTTACTCAGAACACAAATTCATAAGCTTTTAGAATTGTTGTTGATGACAGACAAACATTTTTTTATTTTCATCTAAATCCAATGATGAGCTTCATTTAGAAGTTTGGTGGTCCTCAGAACTCTAGCATATGATGGTTTATTTGTAAAACTGTTGCACAAAAGTGTAATGCTACAATACAGGTATGATTGTATGTACTGTTGTACTGATCTGAAACCACCACAGCAGTACAGGTGTAGTTCTAGAGTGGTATAATTGTAGTACAGCAGCAGCATAGCTGTAGTACAAGTGCACTGAATAGAGTGAGCAGCAGTAAGAGTCATTGTTCTTGGAGCAGTCCTTGAGGAAGTTCTGACAGACCTGTGCACACAGAGCAATTCTGACATGTCCAGGTCTGTCCAGGTCTCAAGTTACTCGAAAGCCGGCACTCCACGGACCCCCTCCCTCCAAACAGCAACTTCACGTTTGCTGCGGGCCAGGTGCGGCGCGAACACCACCTCCAGCTGGCGGAGGGTGCTACTTTGGTCGCCACGGGAAACTGTCTTCTGAAGTCGCCGTATCATCAGCCGCACCATAACCTGATTGGCCCAGGCCAGACCGAGAGCAGGAGCGACGGAGGAGGACAGAGGTCTGAGGCGGAAGGAAACACACCAGCTGGTTTTGACCCTCAACACTTCACTCAGAAGAATTGAGAGAAGATGGAAAGATCCTTACCCCAGACTGTCATGATCCTTTAAAACATCCGTGACCTGCAACACCAACAGTCATCAGCAGAAAGTCGCCACAGCGGAATGAGTGAGAGCTCAGAGTCCAACAGCATGAAGCAGAGCTTTGCACTTCAGTGTGTACCGCGGCTTTAGACAACTTTTCATTCCAACACCGCAGTCATCAGGTTTCTGTTAAGAACATATAGATCATTTCTGTTTCTAAACTTATTTTAAACATAAATGACTGTTTCAGATTTATGTTGTCAGTCAGAGAACAGCCCTTTTTGATCATTCAATCAGGTGTTAATAATGAAAACGTCTTGGAAAGAGGACAGAAATATACAGAACTCTTATTACTTTGTGGAAAAACAGTAAGAAATTTCAGTGTCGGAAGTGAAGCAGTAATATTAAAACATCATTTCTCCTTTATTCTGATCTAAGCAGATCTGGCTTGTGATTCCAGTAACATAGTTTCCGTGACTCCATTTTTAATTGTAACTTTCCTTACTGTTTTGTTAGCTAGTTACAAACTGTGTGGATGTGAAGAAAAACAATCCTCCATTCCCAAATGCACAGATAAAATCCACATTCCTGTTTACTTCTCTGCCCACAGTGTCAACTCTCTACCTCATTACCACCTCTCGCACTTCTGACACGTTTAAAGTTTTCATACGCAATTTTGCACAATTAATTCGGCACTCTTCATTACAGTTTACAGTTTATATTTATACACTTGTACATACCGTTTGTTTGTTTGATTTTATTGTATTACAATGTTTTTTTATTATTTCTCCATTCCTTGCTGGTCTTGCACTGATGGCGATGCTTAAATCTCATTGTACAATGCACAATGACAATAGAGCTAATCTAATCTAATCTAATCTAATAACCTCCTTCATGAATGGATCCACTATCAATGCTTTTGAAAAGACAAAATGACTAAAAAAGCTGTCGACAATCAAAAAACTCAATCCCAAATATGTGATTCAGATCTACAGAAACTACTCCATAATTGTAGTTGTTTTGCTTCTTTTGACAACGAGAGGTCAAATGTGATGTTGTCATTTCCAGCTGATATGTTTCAGGCAGTGGTGGAGAATGTTTCCTTCAGTTCACTGACCTGATTGATGCAGAGGACAGGAGTTGTGAATTCTTGACTCAAGTGGTGCAGCATGGAGGAGAAGGTGAGCAGCTGTTTGTTCCTCTCCATCCAGTCTTCTGCCTGAAACTCACTCCTGAACAAAGCTGCCACCGAGTCCACCACAATGAGCCGGACAAGACCTGCAGCCAGCAGGACGGGGGCGCGGCGAGACAGACACACCTGCAGGGAGTCCTGCAGGCCAGGGGGGGCTCTTCAGGCTGCAGCTGTGATCCCAGAAGCTGAGCTAAGAGGCAAAACTTACCAGATCAGCTGCATGTTCGATGTAAACATGGTCACTGAAGCGCAAACCGCTGATCAAAGAGGAAGGAACCTCTGAACGCAGGGTGGCCTGCTCTGAGATCATCTGCTGCAGGCGCCGAATGGGGAAGGAGTCCTCTGTGCAAATGTAGAGTGCTCCTGCAAGACATGCTGCATTCACTGACCTGTCTGAAAAAATGATGTGTTCACTGACTCAAAGAAAAGAAATCACATTTACGTACCTGCTCCTAGGCCACCATGCTCAACAGGGTACTGCACAGACAGGGAGATTTGCAGGGCCAGCTGGGTCTTTCCAGCTCCACTCTGTCCTGACAGCTCAGTGATGCCCCCGACAGGCAGACCCCCTCTCAACAGCCCATCAAGAACTGGACAACTTACACCGAGTCTGAGTCCAGACTCACACCTGCAACAGTCACCGCGCTGCAGCTGCAGGACTGAGCAGAGACACACAGAGGAAACACCTGCTCTGAACCACGCCTCCTCCTAGAACACTGCCTCACCTGAGAGAGGGGCGTGTCTTCTGCAGGCGACTGCAGCCGCTGTGAGCAGCTGATGCACCTCAGGATGGGCCAGCCCCGTGAGTCTCTGGACATCCACAGCAGGCAGGGACAGGACTTCCCGGACTGACTTCAGATTAGCTGTAGAAGGAAACGCATATGGTTGTCAAATTATAGTGTGGCTCTTTAGTTAGTCGAGCACATCATCCACCTCCTGATGTAGCTATGTGAGGAGGCTGGCGTTTCTGTTGGCGTTTAACATCAATGATGACAATGAAGGGTTCTGGTATGGAGACAGCATGCATGTGAAAATTCTTTGATATGTTGTTAGTTAAGATATTTTTCCACAAACATTTGCATAATATGCTCCATTTAGTCTACAGTATTCTGACTCTTTGTAGCTTCTTTTGCTGATTTTGTTGTTGTTCTCCTGCATCATCTGTTTCATACAAACAGTGGTTCTCCACGGATGAGCATTTTGCATGATAAAAAAAGAAGTGGTTGATTCCAGGAGCAGTGAAACTGATTTGGGTTTAAATTAAAAAAAACATCATAATGGTGCCAAATGTGACCTGTGTTACACACCAGCAGTCACACAATCACCACAAGCACTTTTACGGCGCCTGGGCCAAAAACTTTAATAGATGTACCGTTCAAATTTTAAAATGAGTTAATAGTTGAAGGAATTAAACTTTTCCTAAACCAAACTATAATTTACAATGTTTTCTTTTCAATTCTCCCATGTATATTTTGGTCTACAGCGTTTTTGCACATTTCACCTCCAGCGGTGTTCATATATAGCATGTAGATACCTAACACATTTGTTGTAAGAGAAAGATGCAAGTCCAGGCAAGCATGTTTGGGAGCCTTTCAAAACCTTTTCGCCTTTCATTTCAGGGACCGGTAGGGGGCCCTAGTGTTCATTTGAGCCCTAAATCATCTTCCAGCACACCTGGCCGAGAGGCCTCAAAGCCTGATGAGGCTTCGTCTTGCCATCACTAGTCACTACAACAATAGACAGACAGCTTGTTGTTTTAGATGCGATCAGCCTACTCCACGCTGGCTATGTCAACCCATTCAAAAGATGCTGCGTTCACTGACCTGACTGAAAGTGGCTTCATATAAGGCATTTCTGCTCCTGTGTTGATCCGTTGACCATGATTGGTCTGTAGCCTGCTAAGCACTGTAAAATCTGTCATGTTTTTTATTCTTTGTCTTATAAGCTGCTGCTTTTAACCCCAGCAAATCATCCGCCTCTATCTAATCCTCTTGTCTTTATCCTCCTCACTCCCACCACCCACCCACCCACCCTCATGTCCTCCTCCTCTACATCCATGAACCTCTTCTTTGGTCTCTTTCCTGCTAGCTCCAACCTCAGCATCCTTTTTCCAACATCATCACTGTTCCTCCTCTGAAAGTATCCAAACATCTCCATCTGCTTCCCTGCATTTTTCTCCAGAACATCTACCATGATCTGTTCCTCTGATGGATTCATTCCTGATCCATCCTGGTCTCTCCCAAAGGGAACCTCAACATCTTCATCTCTGCTCCCTCCAGCTCTGCCTCCTGACTCCTACACCAGGAGTCTAACCCTGTTTGTCGTTCCATGTCCCTGTTCCTACCGCCCTGCTCGTTTTGCAACTAACCCCACTACAGTAGTTGCCGATTAGCTGAGCTGAGTGATCCCAGTTTCTGATCGACTGACAGTATATGATCCAGGTGTCTGTCAGTCTGTCCATCATCAAAGCAAACAAGATGGAGCTCAAAGCGGATCCTTGGTGTAGTCCCACCAGCAGAACGTCTCACCACTGTCTTCCAGCTCTCATCCATGTCCTGAACAAACGCTCTTCTCTGTCGCTCCAGCCTAAGCACCTGGCTGTGAAATGTGTTCTCTGCATCTGATCATCCCTGGAGGAGCGGTGAGCCACAGAAACAGCTCCGGAACCATTTGGGGTTTTTTTTCTAAGCCTAACCCTTCCTCCTGAGTCCAGGTCTGTGCAGCTAAGAAAAGGTTCAGCTCTTGCAGCACGTATTTTAAATATGACATAATAGACACTTTCTTCCTTTTTTCAGTGTTTGTCTATCAAGTTTTTAAAATTTCGAGTTGAATCTGACTCGAGTCCAGCAGCTGCGCTTTTGACCTACAGTTCGGTGACCCTGACTCCTAATCATTTCAACTAAGATTCCTAAAGTTGAATCGTTTCAAAAATGTCCAACCTGAAGTAGCTTTGGCTGTTGGAAGTCCCACGCAGCGGGAATCCCCTCTAAACAAACAGAGCTGGAGTGTTCGCGTGAAAAAACACTCACTTCTCTGGAGCGCAGAGCTGATCCTCGGGGGAAGCGACAGCTGATCCCACACCATGACCTGCGCCTCCTGTTCACGCGCCCAGCCTCCTTTTCTGTGTTCAGGCTCCTGTTCACGCGCCCAGCCTCCTTTTCTGTGTTCAGGCTCCTGTTCACGCGCCCAGCCTCCTTTTCTGTGTTCAGGCTCCTGTTCACGCGCCCAGCCTCCTTTTCTGTGTTCAGGCTCCTGTTCACGCGCTCAGCCTCCTTTTCTGTGTTTACTGCATCGAGAATCTCCCGCCCAAACGTGTGACGTCATCCAGAGCCGCGGGTCGGATCATTGTGTGCTATGGGGGTCAGCGAAGGCACCGTGGATCTTTAGAACACTCCAGGTATTTTCTTCGTCGCTGACCGACACGACATAAAATGACGAAGACCTCCCGAACCAGAACTATTGCTTAAAACTATAAATAGTCTCAGTTCTAACAGTTTTACTCTCTCGTCATTGATCACGCCCCCCCTTGAGCAATGCGACTTGTTTACGTCATAATTGTGCGCAGTCGGAAAACAAAGCTGGTACATTAGTTTCTGGTCCATAAGCGATCTTTATCCATTAGTGATCTATGTGGATAAACTCGGGCGGGTCTTCGCTTGGGGCAGAAAGAACCGGAGTCTGACCCAAATATGAAGCAGAGGATGTGGTCGTCCTAACAGCCGAACTGGACTCTGGGGTCTCTTTTTGTAGGCGGCGACCTGCTGAGCGGAGGAACCCATGTGAGGTTCAAGTCCCGCACAGCTGTACCGGATCCGGGAGCACAGGTCACCTGTACAGGTATGAGCCGCGTTTACAGTAGTGCTACGTTTGAGGAACGGATTACTCCCTGTACATTTAGAACTTTTCATTGAAATGTACTACAGCGCTTTCAAATGAAGCACAAATGACAAAATTGGTGTCTAGCAGTTGATGTGTCGGAGCAGTAAAACTGCAGGGAAGAGATTCTGCTTCCAATGCCCTCCAATGGGTTTCATCCTCTGACCCCTCCCTCCTCAGACTACACCCACCTTCCATCTACCATGAGCTCCCGGGTGTGCAAGACTTGTGGAGGGGGGGACATTGACGTGGACCAAGCTCGGGGGAGCGCCGTGTGCACCAGCTGCGGTTCTGTCCTAGAGGACAACATCATCGTCTCAGAGGTCCAGTTTGTGGAGGGCAGTGGAGGCGTGTCTTCTGCTGTGGGACAGTTTGTGTCTGCTGATGGTAAGATGAACGGCTCAGGTCCAAATGCTCCAGTCTGTCAGATCTTAGACCTCACACTCTTGTAACTTAAACTTGGTTGAAGTTCGATCTGCTTGCAAGTGAGCTTTGAATTCCTGAAGATCCACTTCACAGCTCCGTTTCATTGTTATAGTCCCATGAAGATCAGTCAAATGAACTCAAAATAACAGTCTTTATTCTACTTAGAGATCAGTTCTATCTAGTTCTGCAGAGATGCAAAGTAATGCACCCCAAGCAGAATTGGACTTCTGCATGAGCCCCAGGTCAAACCTTATGACCCTGAATACAGAAGATTTCTGAATGTTTACTAGCATTAAGCTTCAGGGTTACAACAGCTTTAGAAATTGATCAGACAGTAGATGTGGAAAAAAAAAACTTTAATAGTTGTCAGTCAACCGTCAGCTGATCCATTTACCTGCAGAGAAAGCAGAAGTACAGCCCATTAACAGTTTGGAAGATTCCCTCTGTGTGGTGGTGCTGTAGCAGTGTCTCAGATGGACATGTGCAGAAATGGATCCACCTCGTTTTCAGGTGGATCCATGACTGCTTTAAAATGCCCCATTGCCCTTTTCACTTCTCATTGAATCCAAACTGGAAGCTGTTCTTGTTGGCTGAGAAATTTGCCTTAGTTTGTGCCAAATCCCATCAGTAGCATTTGTGTGGTTGCTCTCCGGAGGCTAATCATGCAGAGACTGAGAGCATCTTCACATTTTACATTTCAGGTGGTGGGTGGGTGGGTAAGCAATCTACCTCAGAGGAACTTTTGAGACTGACCCATGAGCAGCACTAACAGGCTACCAAGCCACTGCATACAGTTAAAACCATGATGGTAAAAGGATGGATGATCAAAATTAAATTATCCCATAGTCTTTCCTGTCCTGGATGGTCCATTTCCAAGGCAACTTGTCTCCATGTGTTAAGGGAAAGGTCAAGCAGCTTTTAGCCCAGGGTTGGGGACATGGTCCTGCTCGGTTTTTATAAAAATAACCTACTGTTAGGTTCCAATTTGGTGATCCAGGTAATAAACCATTAGTAGAGCAAGGATAACTGGAAACATGCAGATATACTGGCCCTTTTGGTTGTGAATTCCCCACACCAGGCAGAACAGTTTCCCCTCTGCACTGAAAAGGGTTCATGATAAATGGGAAGCATTTCAGATTTGTTGAGCTCAGACTCAAAGCAAAACTTTGGTTGGAAAAACCAGAGCAGCACCTTGGACTTCGGTTAAACTTTTAGCAGAAATTATGCATTTGGAGGTTTTCCAAGTATTTATGGGAAAAGGGGTGGAGTTAGATGTCAATGTACTTACCCATGCGTCTGATAAGACCCTGATGGACACTAGTCCCTCGCAGGTCAGACTCTCCTCCACAGCTAGGCAATCTTCTCTGGTCCAAGTCTTGGAAACTGTTTTGGAGGGTTGACCAGGATGCGACTGAGGAGTTTCTGTTTTCTGTGCTGAAGCCCTTCTGGTGCATTGAGCTGTGGAGGTGCATCTTGGTAGCAATCTCTGGATTCTGGCCCTCAGACTGAACCTTTTCTGCAGCTTCATAGCCACCATGAGGCATCCCTGATGGAAAAAGAGGTCAAACATCTGAAAAGCAAATCATTTATCAACAGTCAGTTACCTGCACCTTGAAGAGCACCTCCTCCAAATGACCCCCATGTTTTTATGCCAGTTTCTGCCAAGGATGGGACCCATTTCTGCTGCTGTGAAGGACCAGTACTTGGTTTTAACTGATCTGGCTTGATCCTGTGTAGAGCTGGTTCCTGTAGTGATGAGACTTTTGATCTCTGAAAGACTTTGTCCTCCCTTGGGTTTGTGTTTCTGTGCTCAAAGATCTGTTGGGGTATCCAGAGGTTCTTCTGTCTGCTTGATGTGGTCACAGAGGCATGAGGGTTTTCTGTCTGAGGGTTCACTCTCTGAACTAGAGGTTTTTGGTTGAGATTTGGACTCGAAGACATAAATTTACTTGCAGGTTTTACTCTTATGCTCTGAACGTTCTGGCTCTCAGTCCCAGCTCTGTTTGGGGACTGGGCGTCTCTGTTGACCATGGTGGTCATTCCGGTCCCAGGAGGCTCCAGGACCTTCTTGGACCAGTCAGTGACTGTGTATGTGGTGGAAGAAGCTGGTGCCTGCGTTTTATCTCTGGTGGACACACGCAACTGATTTACAATGTGGTAGTTTGGTGGTAGTAGCGGGTGGAGGTCAGGGGCATGAAGCGGTTCATGTGGACTTGCAGGCTGGTGGATTGGCCCATCTGTGTTAAATCTCTTGTGGTGTGGGGAGCCAAATAGCTCAGATTTTTGACCCCACCCCCTTGAGTCTCCACTGCCTGAAGTGTCAGAAATCCCACCAAAAAACATAGGGAAGTTTTCATTTGGTCCTTCCCAAGATGGCCCCACAGGGCTCGGGGTTGGCGTCCTAAAACGTACCCACTGGGTTCTACTGTCTGGCGACCTGTTCAGTATAGAAAGAACAAAAAGTTACACACCAGTAGCTTTTGTGGTCACTCATGAGAAGATCAGGGCCAGGTACCTACTCAGGGACTTGCTGCTTTTGAGTTTCTAAAGACTTTAAAGGATTTGTGGAGACAACCATCTTGGAATTCAATTCTGGAATCAAGTGACTCTGCACAGGTTGAGAGGTAATGACTCTCTGGGTCAGGTCTTCCCCTGCAGCCAGGTTGGGGTGGAGCTGGTCAAGGGGAGAGTTTGGAACAGCCTGATGTGGACAGTGTTTGTTCCCAGGGTCTGTAAGAGTAGGTAAAGATCAAAACCTTAAAGAAGGCAGACGGGTCATAACTGAACTGACCTTTGTGGCTCTGAAAGACTTTGATGGATCCAATTCCAGGAGCTGCTGAGAACCGGTCTACAGATAATCTATTGATGGCACCAAGGGGGTAGAAGCACCTTACTGTCACCCTGTAGAGAGAACCGTGTTCACTGCTCTGTCCTGATATTTTTAGATCCCGTTACACTGACTTCTCACTTGAACTGGGGCTCCCTGGAGATGAAGTTCGGGCCGTCTGCGATCAGTTGCCGATCGTGCAGGATCTCATTCTCATAAACCACGTACCAATCCCCAGCCTGTTGAAAGGACTTGTCAACTCTGAAAAATCCCATGTTTTATCAACACCTGCTGCTTCTATAAGACTTAATACTCAAATTCTACTGAACCCAAACAACCCATTTACCAGGATCTGAATATTTGTTTAAAAGTCTTGTTTTACATTTGTCCATTTTAGCAAGCAGTCATCGTCAGAGAGGATTCATACCACAGCCCTGGTGCCACAGGAGTCCAGCTTAAACTCAAACAGAGCTCGGCTTGCGTCAGTCTGTTTAGGCCGGCAGTGGCGGTCTAGCAGACTGGTCCTCTCAGGCTGTACTGAGGGCCAGGTGGAGGCTGGGGTAGCTACCACTGTCATGGTCCCATCTGAAGAGCAGACTGGGAAAAAAACAAAACAAAAAAAAAAAAACACGACATCTCAGATGAACCAGGTGACAAACCGGATCAAGCAGCATGTCCAGTTCTGGTGGATTACCTATCATGTCTCTGGTTTTAAAGAGGCAGCGTTTAGAGGTTGATGCTTGGATCTCCAGAGTTTTAGAGTCTCTTAAAAGCAGTTTGAATGTGGCATAAAAGTTGGACAAGTTTATTTCCTTAAAAGTAAAGCAGAATTGAAGAAGCAGATTTAGTCCAAGTTTTGCATGATGTACAAGACCTGAAATGAAAAAATAAACTGGTCAAATGGAACGGTTGCAGTCAGGTCAGGAAGTGTTTACACTTGTGTGAATAGAATAGGTCTTTAATAATCCCTAAGGAAATTTAAAAATGGCCATCTGCTCACACTCAAAACACATACACATTAATAACAATAAAACCAGTAAAAATATCAATAGACTAAAAATATTAATAAATAAAAGAAATAATTTAAAAACAGTAGGTAAGAAAAATAAAAAGATAAAAACAAGAATTACAAGAAATTACTTCTAAGATGCCCTCCCAGAGAATTGTGTTGCCTGATGGCACGAGGAACAAAAGATCAACAAAACTGCTGGATGGGACATCCAGCAGTTCTAAGTTGCTAATCAAGGGAGCCTGCTTGGTCTTTGAAAGGTTCCCAGATGTTTGAGAGAACCTTCTTATTAGAAGTAGGAAAATGTTGGGTTTTGGTAATTATGCCTATTGGCCATACATTGTATATTGTTGGAAAGTTTTAGAAATGAAGGCAACTTTGTAAGACACACTCATGGGGGGGTAACCAATAACCTATATCATTTATCCCCCTGCTTTTGCACCTCTAGTACCCTTAGGTACATCATTGATCAGAACAGGCCTTTGATGACATGTCCAGCTGGTGGTCCTCAAAACCCAGACGCTGCATCATTGGAATTGACCCCTGAAAGCATCTCAAGGCACAAGCACAGTGCAGTTCAATCTGAATGATAAGCTATAGGGAAGAGATTCAATAACAATCATTTG
This sequence comes from Oryzias curvinotus, assembly GCA_023969325.1. Classification (NCBI taxonomy): domain Eukaryota; kingdom Metazoa; phylum Chordata; class Actinopteri; order Beloniformes; family Adrianichthyidae; genus Oryzias; species Oryzias curvinotus. The sequence continues at coordinate 25,469,938 of CM043729.1, forward strand.
CACCAAACCAAAATCTAAGGCAAGTAATTTAACCCACAGAGCACTTCCTGAACTCCAAAATGTGGGAGTCCAGTGGGTGTTTGGACCAGTCAACGTTCCTCAACCTCAAGTTTGGATTCCTCCTGCCAGAGAGACCAACAGGCAAAAGACCTGTGGCCTCTGAAGGATGGATGATCCCACAATACTGGGTGGCCAGGCAAGGGGAGGAGCCAGTAATTTTTCCACTTTTTTAAAAACACACAAGCCCAAGAAGATTATATATATATATATATGTGCACAATTGCAAGTACAGTTATGCACAAAATGTATTGTACGAGTTACAAATCCAGTATTACGTGCAGATAAATCAGCGAGTCCATTTTCTCTCCATATGAAACACAGAAGAAGAAAGTCTCAGGTTTAGTGGCTAAAGTGAAAGAAATTGAAAGATAAACTGCAGCTACAGAGTTCAAGAAGCAGCTGAAACATCTGAAGGACTTGGCAGCTCTTACTTCATAAGTGTATCCAACAGAGAAGATGGGGACCTCTAGGACGGTTCTGAGACTGTCGTTCAAAAGGCGGTACCCTCTTTGTGCCACCAGCTCCATCGTCAGCGGCTCCTGGTCAATGCCTACTTCCCAGAGACTAAGTGTGGGTCTCACCACACTGAAGGAGATTCCTCCCTCCAAACACTGAGCTGTGATTTCTGGAGGGACTTTAAGAACAGCAAGTCTCAGAAAAAGCAAGATTAGAGTCCAGTTCCCGAGCCAGGACAATTCTGAGAACCACTTACATGCATTCAGCACCTGCGCCGTGATCACAGTGTAGTAGTAGTAGGACTGCCTGTGAGGCATCACAGTAAGTGTGAAGTTTGCATCTATGGTATACAGCACCACACCTCCACCCATGTTCTGTGGGGCAAAAAAAAAAAAAAAAAAAAAAAATTCAACCAGGGGGCAAACCCAAACACTTTCAGCTGATTGTCAGACAAATGTGGGATCACAGCCAGAACTTTTGCCAGATGGCTAAACAGGAGCGACTCACCGTCCAGCGAACAGCCGGATCATCAAAGGGCAGCTGAAGCTCATAACCACGGCTACCGTTCAGGTGCACGACTGGCCTGATGCTCAGTCCAGGCTTCGGCTCCCCCGACACCAGCAGCTGCTTTCCATTTATCAGAGCTCCTTCCAAGAAAACGTCTGCAGGAATGTTTCCCAAGTAGATGCTGAACATCTGGTGCTCACTGATGCTCTCTGCATACAGACATGAGGATCATTTATGCTGACACCATCCTACCATTTCAGCCAATTTGAATGCTCACTGTTGAGGCTGAAAGGCACGCGGCAGATCAGAGGCGATTGCAGCACTTTCAACATTCTGTGTTTAGTCTGGAAGCTGCTCCCATCTTCAAAGACCAGCGAGAAGACATGTTCATACAGGAGCTCCATCGTAAATGCCTCCTTATACACATTCTCCAGAACTAGACCCTGCAGAGAGACCACAGGATCAGGTCTGCGTGGCTAGATGGGACCACACACTCTACAGTGCGTGTTTCCAAACAAACCTCAACCCCCAGAACAGACGGGGTGTACCTTTGTGTAACCGCCTTCTGCCCCAAAAGGAACTCCAATTTTGACCATTCCTCCTTGTTGAAGCAGGCTCAGTCCTCTGGAAGCGGCAGTGGACTTGTCCAGCAGAAAGCCCTCCACTCCCAGACTAACGTTTTGACTTTCAAATTTTGCTCCATCGCCAACGAGGGGAGGTATAATCTGGGGGATGTCCCACTGTAATTGGGTGCCATCAAACATGGCAGAATCTAAAGGAATCAAACTGTATGAGCCCAGACTGGACAGTTGCTTGTGCATACAGGTCAGTGAATGACTTACTGATGGGGCAGGCTATAGACATGTCTATCATCACCACCAGGAGCTTCTGTTTGAAGAACAGGAACACCCGAAGGACCTCTACAGGGACCCCATCCACCTGAAAAACCGCTCAGTCTAAACCAGTCATTTTCAAAAGTCAACTTCCTGGACACCACCCACCTTTGTGAGCGCAGCATGCGGTCGCTGGTACGGAGCACGAAGTACCAGCCTGTGGGTGGAGGCCGTCAGGCTGTAGCCCCACGTCTGCGCCTCAAGGGGAGACATGGAGGGAAATCTTCCATCCTCCTGTAGGAACATCAGTTGCCAGGCAAAACTGGCCGTTCTCTGAGCCTGAGCATCAAAAAGCAGACCAGTCACACTGTTGTAGAAAATGCAGTGCTGTCATTTTTGGTGTCAGGATAGAAAAACAAACTGGGTTGTTCTGCAGGCCTCCTGCTATGGTGATGTGAAGCTGCACAGCTCTTTAAAAGCAAGCGGAACAGGTGGACAGTGGGTTGGGACAAAGGTGGAGCTGGGCAGCTGCACCAACTGTGGTGTATGTAGTGATATGTGCTGCAAGAACAGCCACATGCGAGCCCCCCCCCAGTCACTATAGACACTGCAAGCATGCTGAAGTTGACCTCTGACTTACTGTTTCAGAGTTGACAGAGGAAGGGGGGGGGGGGGGGGGGTCCATAGCTAATCCAATGTGATCGTTTCTTAACTGCAGTTCAGAACTGCTAACCAGAAGCCAACTTCAGCACTGTGTGCTTCCGGGGGTGAAGGCGATGTGTGGGGGTGTCTGTGTGGGGGTTCTCTTGCAGACCGTTGGCATTTTAACATGGGCTGCTTTAGTATCCACTGCAGAGCAAACTGTTTTTAACCGGTCAGACACGTGATTTACCTGAAAGAGAGCTTCCGGCCACACCTGTGCTCCCTCCCCCATCTGGCCCCCACACGAGGACTGTCTGTTCACGTTCACCTGTGGACACAGCACTGTCAAAGCAGCTTCAGCAGCTTCCCATTGGGTCAAATGTCCTGCTGTCCTTGCCTCCATGTAGTCCTCCTCACAGATGATCTCTCTGTGGGTCCAAACCAGACCGGGACAGAGCGCAGAAACGGACTGGCTGCTCCACCTGCCGCTACCGTCACTCACCATCACATTGAATTTGAACACGAACACCTCATCGTTCTGCATCATCCAGCAGCATTAAATCAGACTTCACCCAAAGTGCTGCCATGCATCAGAACTGAACTTTGTCATTTCGTGAAGTTGGAAGGTAACCAGAGTAGTAGCTGGGATGGCACCATAGCTTAAGAGAATGGTATCTTTAGGCTTTAAAAGGTCTCTTTTTTTAACCTAACCACAAGAAACGCAGGGTTCTGGTACCCAGACAAGCCTCCAAACCTCACCTGGGGGTCCTTACCTGGTTGTGGGTGAAGCAGGAATAGTAGGAGGCTCTGAATGAGTAGAATGGCTCCGGCTTTAAGGTGCTGATGGTGTAGCCACAGCGCGAGGCCAGCTGCTTGTCAATCAGATGGACCTCACTTCCATCTGCAGGGGGAGCTCACAGTCACACAAACCTCACAGCCAGCAACCAATGAATGAGTGGAACTGACCGACAGCTTCCAGGCGCGGCGGCTGAGCCGAGACCACCTGGATCCACAGGTGTCGATCACGACATTCCCACTGAATAAAACCTGCTGAGACCAGAGGTCTGCCATGTCAGCAGTCCCGAGAACCAGCCAACTGTCACCTGGATGCACAGAAACCAACTCACCCTCCAGTTGGTCTGCAGCCACTCCTTCATTAAATCTCCAGCAGAACCATGCCAGGCTGGAAAATAGAGTTCAGCAGTTAACTGCTGGGGTGGGGGGGGGGCACCCTCCAATAAGAACAATCTTCTGAGAAACTCACCCAAAGACGATCACAGCAGGTTTCATGCTGAGGTTGAAAAAAACTCAAACTCTGGAAGGTGTCTCTGTGTGCAGAGGAGAGCCAGTCACTGCAGCCAGGTGACCTTATCACCTGGCTGTCAGGGAGGCTGGTCCCAGGTGAGTCTCATTTAGTCTGATTACAGCTGAAGGGTGAACCCTGCTGGCATGAAGCAGGACGTGACCTCATCTGTGTCAAACTGAAGTGAACATTTAGGGAGCATTCAGAAAATAGGCATTAAAGACGTTTGCATTTATGAAAATAACAATCATAAAAAATAAATGAGAAAACAAATCCTCTTCCAACAGAGTCATGCTGAACTTCACATCAGTGGTGTACATGGGCTCCTATGAAAGGGGACGATTCTTTGCTTGAAATGCTGACGTGTTTTTAAAGATGACATTTACTGTAGAGTCTGAGCTTTGTTTTCCCATTTCCATGTTCTTCCAGAGTTTTTTCTGGGTGGGGGTGTTGCTGAGACATTATCATGTCAGACGAGGACTTCCTCATTATCTGTAGTGCTCTTGCCGGAGCTGAGTTGTTTAGTTTTTGATAGGTGCCTCCTCCTGTACTGTTTCCTAGGGGGCACAGAGGAGCCTCTGAATTAAGGGTGTAGGATGTTATGTTGGGTTTTTCTGACTGAGGGATCATGCCTTCAAATCTGTCTTTTGTTATTTTACCGCACTCTTAAATTTTACAGAAATTCACAGTTTTCTTTTGGTCTGTGATGTCAAAATTCACAGATATCTGTTCACAGTGTTTCCATTTTGGTTTAATAACTTTTTTCTCTACTCTTTTCTGCTGCTAGACTTACTACCTGTAAGAATGTTGTCTTTGCTTCACTGATCTTGGATTTCAAAACATGCAACAAAACTCCACACCAGCAACAACAGATCTCTACAGAAAAATCACATGGAACAATGCGAAAGTTCTTTGAACCAACAACAGTTGGATCAGGTCATGACAGAGCGGAACATTCAAAGAAAGATTGCAGACTGAAAACACGTCAAGGAGACCTACACCTTTATCTGGAAATCCGTCTCTCAAAACCCTCTACGTTCATTCTTATCTTAAATGAAAACGAGTACAACTGGCTTGTGCTGGCACATGCACTTTTTTGTGTCTCCCATATTCAGGCTTTAATGTAGAGTTTTAACAACAATTTGATTCATATAATTCAATTCATTTTCGATTTTGGTTCATTTTGAACGATCCAATTCGATCTGATTCTCTGACCTAAAGTTGATCCAGATCCAGATCCAGATCCAGATCCAGATCCTCTTGATCCAAACTTCCAGCAGTGAGACTCAGACAGAAATTCCTGCTACTGAACAGTGAAGTTTTCCAGATTCTTGGATTTCTTCCAGATCATCAAGTGGAAATGAAATATGTGTCCAAACAAACACGTCAACTAGAATGAATGTCAAATCCATTCTCATGTTAGTTTCCTAAAGTTCACCACTGTTGTTTTTCCACATCCAGAGAATTCAAAGGGAACATTCTTAGAACATTCTAGACACTGGATGGTCACATGACTTTATTCACAGTCTGTCCACACATGGGACTGGAACGATGGTTGATCAGTTTTTGGTGACATCACATGAGGGTTGTCTGCTGATGCACTTGGTCGTTCTACTGTACCTCAATCCAAATGTATTTTCCAAATTTGATTAATTCATGTATTTTACGAATAACTATTTTTTAAGGGCGTAGATCGATTCAGTTCAAATAACAATTTGCTTCAGACAGATCGTTCTGTTTGGTAGGAATATAAATTGATCAAGTCAAACAACCCCCCCCCCACCCACACACGCACACACCTCTCTTCTCTTCTTGGACCCCTCCCTCTCATGGAGAAGGGCACTGGGGTTGGAATACCACAGCCTAAGGACAGACACCCCACCACTCCACACTTCTTTATCAGACTGAAAGTACATTTGAGCCCCCTTGGCATTCAGCCCCCCAGGACAGGGAAGTGTGAAGTATTAAGAAAACACAGGGTCTCATTTTCTTGAGAACTGAGGATAAGTCATGATCTGTGAAGCAGGTCTGAATGAACACATGAGAGGATCGTTTGCCCTGAACCATAACCGGGAACGTTGGGTCCACGTTTCCTCTCTGTCCCTGCATGCTTTCTGTCTGCAGGGAGGGTGTCACCTTAAACTAACACAAACAGTGGCTTTAAGTTTCTCATGGTTTGGGTCACCTCCTTTCTCCTCACTAAGGATGCTCCAAGCCTTCTTGACCTCTCACCAGGCGTCTTCTTTTTCAACCACAGTGATTGGGAAGTGAGGCTCTGCTCCTTACTCCTGGTTACCTTTAAAATCCTGGTTACATTGTCCAGTTTTGGAAATGGTCTTTGGACTTTTTCCACAGCTCAGTCCAATGTAGACATACTTTTGAACAGTTGTCTGTGTCCTCAGGTCCAGTCAAAGCTCCCCTGCTCGGTTCTGGGTTCCACACCAGCGTTGGGAAGGAGTCTCGTGCTCAGACCCTGCAGAATGGTGAGTGCAGGCTCCTGTTCCTGTGTCTGTGCCTACTCCAGGTGTAAGCAGGTTCTCATGTCTGCAGGTAAGCGTCAGATCCAGAAGCTTGGCAGCCAACTTCAGCTCAACCAGCACTGCCTGGACACGGGCTTCAACTTTTTCAAGCTGGCGGTCAGCAAGCATCTGACACGAGGACGCAAGACGGAGCATGTCATTGCCGCCTGCCTCTACCTGGTGTGTCGCACAGAGGGGACGCCTCGTATCCTAGCAACGCTGTAGTGTCCTGTAGTGGCCTAATCACCTGACTGACTCAGGGCAGTCAGTGTAAACTTATCAAGTTCAGTTGCCATTGAAAGAGCTCCTGAACTGTGACTCAGACATGCTCTTGGACCTGAGCGACCTGCTGCAGGTACGACTGACTGTTTACATGCTGGGCAGCCCCCCAGGTGGATTCAACTGTGTCCTGTTTCCAGGTGAATGTTTACGTCCTGGGAAAGACATTTCTGCTGCTGGCTCGTGAGCTGTGTATCAACGCGCCCGCCATCGGTGAGCCTCTTCTTTACACCTGACAGCCCTTCACCTGAAGAACAGCAGCTCCTGAATGTGCAGAAAGGCTTCCCTCTGTCCTGCACTGGATTTATGCAGGAAGTTTGAAATACATTCTCAATGTTATTTGAAGCTGTAAGCAGCATTTCATTGACCCAGCCACTATTGAATGTTATTGCACCTCTGCATGGCCCTTTAGCTCCACTGAAGCCCAGAAAACATCACTGTTATGGTGTAGCACCTAGTGGCACATGTAAGAAACTACAACACCAACATACTCAGAGAATCAAAAGCACACTTGAGTCAAACACATTTTAATGTTCTTCATTTCTGTCAACAAACCACTAAGCTGCAGTTCCTTTGCTGCACATAAGTATCAATTTAACAGAAAAAGACCAGTTCTGGTATCTGTCCCCCCTGTACACCAGTGCCATTGGTGCTGTCTGACGAGCACTGGAACTGGAAGGTCACTTTCCCACACTGCACCTCGGTCATCCCCTCCTGACCAAAGTAGCTCAGCTCGTTCCCGTCCAGCACAGCACTGACCGTGTAGAAGGTGTCCTGTTCCACTTGGACCGGGTGCTCGAACCACACTGGAAAGGTACTGCTCGACCCGTCTGAAAGGAACTTGGTTGGGTTCTGGGCCAAAACAGATCCATGTCTCTTTAGTTCAATCTTAACACTATACTCAGCCTTCCCCCCACTGGACCCATAAAGGCCTAGCCCGGCTATAAAGATCCTGCTGTCCACAGCAAACTGGATGCTGTCACATCGACCCCTGTAGCGCCATTGGTTGCTCCTGTAGGCAGCGGACTGGAACCTGTGGCACTTCTGTGGCACCAGGCCAGCCCGCTTCACCACAGGAAAGTTGAGCTGGGGTTTGTTAGTTGCTGTGAACCACAGGAAAATGCTGTGAGTCTCCTTTAGCATGAGCAAGTCCGACTGTGCTGGGCCATCTGCAAACTCCTGGAGCGACATGGAGGGGATCCGTACCAGATACAGAGCCTTACCCAACACCGCCCGCTGGTTGTGGGGGGTCACAGGCATGCCCTGCCGCCAACACTCTGCTGTGGCCCAGTTTAGTGCTGCCTGGAAGACCACCAGCTCGCGGATGTGGAGTGTCTCTCTCTGCAGGATGATTTCCAGCGTAGGCTTGTCAATCTCACAGAAACCTTCGGACAGCAGAGCCAGCTCAGCCTGGGCATCTATCACCTCCCAGCAGCGCTGGGTCAGCTCCGGCTCCTCGAACAGCCGGCTCTGAGACAACAGTACACAGGCATTCTTTGCCTCCAGGCTCGTCTCCAGGAAGCTGACACAGGCTTTGGCCAGGGCGGGAACGATGTACTTCTTTGCAGCGTAGAGGGTGGCTAGGACGGTGTCTGCCTCCAGCTCGATTTCATCGCTATACATGTACCTGACAGAGAGCACATGCTGGTGAAAACATGCAAAGGGCACTAGAACCATACCAAGATCAAGTTCAGATTCCAGCTTGAACTCACTTCAACAGGATGAGGAAGGCAGCCGGCTCCACGTCAGGAATGTGAATGACAGACTGTCCCTCTGCCAGATCTCCGTAAAACATGGCTCCAAACACAGAGCTCCCAACTGCCAAGACGTACTGCAACACAGACAGAAACCGCTGTAGTCTGACCGAAGAGACTCGTGAACAATCATGAAGCTGTTTTAGAGAAGAAATTAAGAGGGCTGACATCATTCTGAAGGTCTAACAATTCCAGGTACTTCAGTTTGTTCAAGCCCACACTCTAGCTAGATTGGCTGCAGAGATTGCTCTTATAAAATATTTGATTTTGAAAATCACTTTTTTTTGGAGTAGGGCATTCAGGTGTCCCCCTAAAGATGTTATATCTGCTCAAAAAGCGTTGAATTGTATTAATGGAGAACGTGAGGCCAGCCAAGGAGGAGCCAGACTGGGAGAATAACTGTGATCCAGTACAGACTGATGCTGTGAGCAGACTTTGAGAATTTCTACAAACCTGAGACCAAAACCCCAAGGGTTATGTACCTTATGAGCTGGGACCGTTTGAGTGTCTCCAGGTGGACCAACAACGAAGTGGACATCAGCCATGTGTTCATTGTTGAACATGAGGGCATTCCTGCAGAAGAACAACAAACATCATGAACTCAGCAGCTTCCTTAGACCCTCCACTGCCACCATAGAAGCTCTGCTCTTACTCTGATGGAGCACTTTGTCCTGACCTGCACAGGCCTGCTATTTTATCATCAGAAGGCCTGCTTTTTATTACTTTGATGCAAGGAACTTCAAGAGTAAAAAAAATCTTAACACCATAAATTACAGCCACTGCCCAACTAAACCCTGGACAGGTTGCCAGTCTGTCACAGGGCCACAATCTCACATTCACAACATTCTACAGTCACCAACCGATCTATGAAGCATGTTTTTGGGACTGTGGAAGGAAGTCAGAGTGCCTGAGGAAAACCCACACAAGCAGGTGGAGAACATGCAAACTCCATACAGAAAGGTCCCAGCTGGGGTTTGAACCAGGACCTGTGAGGTGAGAGTGCTAACCACTACACCACCACAGCCCAGAGCGAGTCTATCTGGAATACAATCTGATCAAGCAACATATCATTTTTAAACGTCCAAGACAAGTTTAGAAGACTGATGAAAGACAAATATATCCACATACAGGGGCTAGAACTGAAACAGGAACAACTTTCTTAAAAAAAACACACAAATCCTTCCACAAAAGTTAATTTTCTCTGAAACACACAAACAGTAAACCAGTGAGTGGGTTTGAACCATGTGGACAAACATTTCAAGACATTTCAGAAAGTCAGATGAATTAGTTGCTTAGTGGCATCTGTTTCCATGGTGATGGTGGAGGGGAGGATGCTGAACTGAGGTGTGACCCTGCACAACTTTTGTTGTTTACCTCTCTCTCAGGGTGGGGTGGGCTGCCTGCCAGCCCTCTCCATCCTCCTCGCCCTCATTGCTGGCCTGCCCCCCCCCGGGCTTGCCGTCCTCATCCACTGGGAGTTCCTGCTCGCTCTGCTGGATGAAGCTCCTCTTAGCCTCCAGCACCTCCGCCTCCTGGCTGTGGGGGATGCTGGTGGGGAAGACCTCTGCTGCCATCTCCTTCCTCCTTGCTGAGTGGGCGGAGCATCCAGATTACAGCATGATCACTTCCTATACAGAAAGCAAATCTGTAACCAGGCCTGTGACGTCTGATGCACCCCCCCCCCCCACCCCCACACACACAGTGCAGCCCTGCAGGGACTGGCCCTGTTCTGCCCGCCAGAGTCAGCAGCTCTGGGACTGGATGGATTTGTGAGGCCCAGCAGCTGCAGAACTTGAACCTCCAGATTAGGTTTTAGTTCTGAAACCACAAAGTGCGGTTCTGGTTTTAGGAACTTGCATGTCTGGTTCTGATGATAGCGTCCGCTACAACATTCACTGAGTTGGCGGAAATCTTTAGTCGGTCTCCCCGCCGCGGGACCGGGCTGACGGGTCCGGTCCGTCGGGTAAATGTAGGCGTATTACCTTAGAGTCTCCGTCGCTGCCGTTTCAGCCGCCTGCCTGCATATCAACGCGAGCGACGCCGTTCGTGTCCAGACGCCATCTTAGCGCCTGTGTTGCTCTGCGTCGCGTGGCCGCTGGGGGGCGACAGAGCACAGCAGCAGGGACCCCCTCTCGACCGCGTTCTCCTAACGACACGAACCCTCCTCCTGCACTCTTCTCTGAATATTACTTTCAATTGAGACAGTCCAGCAGATACTGTACACCAATGCTTCTCAATTATTTTTTGCAAGGCGCCCCCCCCTCAGGAAAAGGAAAACGTTTCGCCATCAGCAAAAGGTTTTTACATCATTAAATATATAATTATGGAAGCGATTTCTCTGTGACAGACCGATTTTCCTTCTGCAGAAGTCTAGCAAAAATTCTCATCTCCTGTGTGGTTCTTCTCCTTATTAAGGAAAAAGTCAAAACCCTGACAGTGACCAAGGAAATTATATATGGAAGCGATTCTGTACCATAATTAATACATAATTTTAAAAATGAAAAAGCAATCCACCAAGATGCTTTTTCATTTTAGTCTTCAACACGGCTTATGCTGTCACTTAATTAAAATGATAATGGAAATTGTATTTGACATTTCATTTTCAAAAAGTTCATTATGACAGGTTATTCTGTGTCATAATTAAAAGGAAAATGCAAAGAGGGAATTGCATTTGCACTTTCACGTCCACCCTGCGATATCGTTAAGGTTTTAACGGTACTACTACTCTTATCGATGCTGCTTATTGAACCGGTATTTTAACAATACTCTTATCGATACTTTTTGAGGACAAAAAACAAATAAACAAGAAATTGAGAAAGTGTTTTATTTCCTCATTATGCAACAATGTTTTTTTAACACAATATTTTACTGTATACATTTTTCCAACTTGAAAAGTAAAATACATGAAAAAAGAAGTTCTTTAAAGAAAAATAAACAGCAATGTTTTGACATATTGCTGTCATGATGTAAACATAAAACAAATTAAATAAATGTTTGAGTTCATAAGATCCTCTCAGAGAAAGTCTCTGATCAACTCCCACAGTAAAAACTGCGTCTTAATCTGACGCCCGTGTTTCCATCTCTCTGAAGCCAAAGCCCCTCCCCCGCCTCTCCACCTGCTTTTCCTCTCTACCTGTTCACCTGTTCACATCCTCTGCAGCAGCGAGTCGTTTTTTCCCACGCCCCTCCAGTGTGTCCCACACAGAGAGCGCTAAATACGTTCATCATAGCAGCATTGTGACACGATAGTCGGGCGCTCCAGCGCAGATTTAATTAATTTTATGCGCACGCCGCGTGCTGTCTGAACAACCGCCGTGCACACAAATAGCCAGACAGACCTCTCCTCTTCAGCTAGAATTGGGAAATTAATATCATCATTAATTAACGGACAATTGACTGACTTGGTGGGTTAAATATGGCAGATAATGTTTATATTTTGTGGGACACTAAATATGAACAAAAAGCAACTTCTCCATTACCAATAGCAGAACCGTTGAGGTCAGATCTTAATGACACTGCGGTATTGAAGAATGTTGCCCCGGGGCGCGTTCAATACCGGAGCTCTGTACCCTTCCCTAGCAAACACTGTCGCATTGTTCAATTCGAATTTGCATTTCCAGAGGGGAGGCGGGGCGATGACGTCAGTGCTATCTCCGTGTGTCCGGCTGCTAACAGACGCATGCTAGGAGTAGTGTAGCTTTGTGTTAGCAGCAGAAGAGAGGGCTTTGTGACGGTTGTGCTCTCCTGATGATTGTACACAGCTTCTCAGGACTACGTAGCAGCATGTCCACTATCTGAAGGAAGGCGGAAATGCTGCTTCTGCGGAGTGGGTCTCCCTTGGGGGGTCCTGGCTCGTACCTGGGGTTGGGGTGAGGGGATGCCCAGAACTCCTGGGTGGTGATGAGGTGCTCGTCTGGGGCTGTGGGCGCCCTTCTCGGGTGGGGCCCGGCGTTGGGCCCTCCTGGCGCGGCAGGGGGCTGCTCTCCTGGTTGGACCAGGGCTGCACTCTCTGTCCCCCCATGCCTCCCTGCTCTCTGGCTCTGGGGGCCTCGCGGCAGTCCTGCTGCCAGAAAAACGGTAACAAAATCCACTGCAATATGAGTCCAAGGTCTGGAGTGGATGGAAAGTGGTTTAAAAAGGCCAGCGGGATCTTGATGGGTTGATTTATTAGTGGCACAAATGATACAAGCAGCGATGTATGCCCTGGTGTCAGAGACAAAAGAGGGCCACCAGAAGTGGCGTTGGACTTGGAGCAGAGTGCGACGGAAACCAGGATGGCAAGAGAACCGAGAGGCATGGTCCCAGTTTAACACTTGAGACCGAACAAAAGCTGGAATGTATTGGCGGTTGGGTTGTCCATATCCGGGGTCCAGAGCAGTGGCCAGAGCAGGATGGATAGTGGCACACAGGAGGAAGGGAGGATAGGGCTTGAGGGAGTGTGTGGGTCTTTGGGGGTATGTAAGCAGGAGAGCAACCGGCTTTAGGTTGCGCGACCCTGGGCAAAAGAAAACTGTGAAAGGAAATCTGCTAAAAAAATATAACGCCCAACGGGCCTGACGAGGATTGAGTCTCTTGGCTGAACTGATGTATTTGAGTTTTTTGTGATCAGTCCAGACTAGGAAGGGATGCAGCTAAAGTTGCTCATGAAGCAACGGTAAAAATGGGCAAACCCAAGGAAACACTGTAGGTCCTTACGTGTGGTTGGTCGGGGCCACTCCTTAATGGCAGTGACTTGCAAGGCTTGGCTTGAGAGCTTAGCATGAGTCAGTTACTCTACCGCAGGAAGCAGAGGGACTGATGTCGGCTGAAGGGTGAGGAGTCCAGATAAAGGCTGCAGACGGATGCGCTGATAGGTAGCAGGTGAACAGATCTTATCCTGGTAGGTGTGGGAGGTTACCAGGATCCTCATGAGTTGAGGAGTATGCTCATCACTATAGGGCTTTATATGGTTATAAAGGTATGGGTCATGCTCCAACTGGTTGTGATACGTGTGTCCATTTGGATGCTATGTCCAATCAATGTTGTCTGCCAAACAAGGTCATTCTGCTGCTAAGTGGAAAGATACCTAGACTAAACATGTCCTTCAAAAGTCATAAAAAGGCCCTTCTTTTCCTCAGAGTTTGCTTCATCAAAGTTGAATCACCTAAAGGCATTAAATGTACACAAAAGGCATACAATATACATAGCATTAAGAATTTGTATAAAATTAAATTGTTTACATCTGTTTACAAATTATTGACCAGTCTCATTACTTCTCCAGTTTTCAAAAATTTTGTGACAACTTTTTCATATACGACTAAAAAATTTAATTGAGAAACATCATACAATTAATGAAGGACAGTATGGCTTTAGGAAAGGACAAACCACCACAATGGCCATAACTGATGCGTTGGAACATATCATCAATGCACGGAAGAACAAAAATTATGCAATTGCAATATTTCTTAATCTTATAAAAGCATTCGACAGTTTAAATCGCACAGTCCTGTGCAATAAAATGAAAAATATGGAATCAGGGGGTTGCACTGAACTGGTTAAAAAGTTATTTCAGCGGAAAAGTTCAATATGTCAATATTAGTCATTTCACATATAAGTGTTGTACCCCAGGGGTCAGTGTCAGGACCTAAACTGTTCATACTCTATATCAATGACATAGTTACAATTTCAAAAACATCTAAATTTATTTTGTTTGCAGATGATACAAATGTATTTTATGTATGTGGCAATCATGCAAACCTTATCAAGATGGTTAGTGATAAACTAAGTACTATAATGGATGGACAATAACAAATTATCATTTAAAGAAGACAAAAGTAATAATATTTGGTAATCAAGTAAAACATTCAACATTGAACAGCTAATAAACAGAGAAGGTATAGAAATAGAAAATGTACAGGAAAATAAATAATTGGGAATCATAAACTGTCATAGAAACCCTACATTAGACGCACAAAAATTAAAATAGCAAGACGTCTCTCAATAATAAACAAAACCAAATAATTTCTTGATTTAACACATTGCACATATTGTACTGCTGTAAGTAAGGGATAATTCTCCCTTACTTTAATGTCAAACAGCCCAAATTCTTTTTAAGGCATTCAATAAAGTCTTGCCAATTAATATACAAAACCTATTTGTAATAATAGAGAAGATCCACAATCTAAGGGGTGACAGAACTGTGTTGTTTTTATATTAAAGTCTTATTTGGAAAGCATTCTGAGATTTTACAACATTTCTACAAATTGAATACAAAGAATTGCTTTTCCATTTTTAACATATTTTGACAAGAATATCAGAATTTTTTTGCAGGTGGCGGGATGGACCAATTACCCCAATCTTTCTTGTTGTTCACATAGACTTATAGATCAACTCACATTTTTATCATTCTATATGTTATCTGTCTGGTTGCATAACATACTACGTCCACTTGGACCATGTCCCATCTGCATTTTCAGAGAGAAAGTCCGTTTTTCCATAACATAAATTTCTTGAGCAGTGTTAATCCAGTCCTTAATTGTTGGTAGTTCAGATTTGAGCCATCTCCTTTTCAGAGCCTTTTTGCTATGGAAGTGATTCTGTAGCATAATTAACTATAAAAGTCAAAAGCAGAAATGCTATTTCATTTTCAAAATGAAGCTGCATTTTTCGACTCAAAATTAAAATGAAAAAGCAATCCACCAAAATGCTTTTTCCTTTTCTTTTTCAACACTGTTTATTCTGTCACTTAATTAAAATTAGAATTAAAATGGTATTTGACATTTCATTTTCAAAAAGTTATCTGGTAAATGTGTAGCAAAATTCATTTAGAAATGTCTAATTTGACAATTACATTGGATTAACAAAAATGCTTTTTAATTTTCTAAATGAAACTGCATCAAATGACTCCAAATTCAAATGAAACCAACACAAAGCCATCTTCTCTGCTGCTAACACAAAGCTACACTGTTTGTGTCTCTTAGCAGACGGACACACGGAGAAAGCACTGGCGTCATCGCCCCGCCTCCCCACTGGAAATGCTTTTTCAAATTGATTATTAGGGGCGCAGTGGTTAGCGCTCTTGCCTCACAGCGAGAAGGCCCCCGGTTCAAGTCCCGGCTGGGGGACATGAAAAACACAATAACCTTTCTGTGTGGCAACCTTTCTGTTTGCATGTTCTCCCCGTGTATGCGTGGGTTCTCTCCAGGGACTCTGGCTTCCTCCCACCATCCCAAAACATGCTTCATAGGTTAATCTAAAGTGTCCATAGGTGTGAGTGTGAGACTGAATGGGTGTGTGATTGAGGACATTCTACCCTGCAACAGACTGGCGACCTATCCAGGGCATCCCCTGCCTTCGCCCAAGATGCCGGGATAGACCCCGAAAGGGAATAAATGGTATAGAAAATGAAATTAATTATTGCGACGAAGTTCGCAGGGTGGACGTTTAAATGCAAATGCAATCCCCTCTTTGCATTTTTGTTTTAATTATGACACAGTAAGTTAAAAAGAAAGAGCATTTTGAAGGATTGAATTTTCATTTGATGCAGTTACATTTTGAAAATTAAAAAGCATTTCTGTTAATCCATTTTAATTGTCAAATTAGACATTTTTAAATGAATTTTGCTGCACATTTACCAGAAAATGTTTTGAAAATGAAATGTCAAATACCATTTTAATTTTAATTAAGTGACAGAAAAAGCAGTGTTGAAGTATAAAATGAAAAAGCATTTTGAAGTATCGATTTTTCATTTTAATTTTGAGTCATTTGATGCAGTTTCATTTTAAAAATGAAAAAGCATTTCTGCCTTTGAATTTTATATTTAATTATGCTACAGAGTCGCTTCCGTATTTTGCTTGCTGCCAATAGCATACAAAAGAGTGTCTTGTCTTTTAAGTCCAGTCTATCTGTTGATATGTTGCAAAGATGCAAGGCTTTGAAGTTGAAAATAAAAGTAAATGCCAAGACATTTGGTAGATGTTCACGAAATCTAAACCAATATTGAAAAATCACCTGGCAGTTCCAAAAAATATGGTTGTGTTGGCACCCCCCACGCCACTTCTCCAGTAAGACTCTCACCTGTCCCTATACCATACATTTTCTGAACCGTTGTGATGAAACAATCATAGATTATTTTTCCAGCAAAATTGCTGGCAAACTTTAGATCCAGTTTTGGCCCATTGTATCTCACATATGCGATCCCAACTTTCCTCTGTGATCATCAAATAACACTCCTTTTACCACTTTGCTTTTAATATAGAGGGTGCTGTCTTGTTTACATCTCAGAATGCTCTTGTATAACTTGGAGATCATTTTATTGTGTGCTTCTGATATGGTAGTTAGTAATATAAAAGTTTCCACAAATAATATACTTTTTAAGTTAACATTTATATCTTGCTAAAATTGTGTCTGGTCTGAAAGTGCCTGAAGAAGTCAACAGAGCATAGACCATGTTCTCTCAGCAAATTTTCAAAGGAAACAAGTGCCTCCTTGTGGACAAAAGAGTAGTTGTCAGATAACCCTTTTGAGATCCAGTTCTTAGATTTCTCACCCTGTTAGTTAGATTAGATTAGATTAGATTAGATGAGATTAGATTAGATTCAACTTTATTGTGACTGCACATGTAGGTACAAGGCAACGAAATGCAGTTAGCATCTAACCAGAAGTGCAATAAGCAGTAAGTATAGAATAAAGGTCTACAATATGTACAATAACTATACAGGTAAGTATTATGGACATAATTTACAGATATTAAATACTATAAGCAAAATATACAGATAGGTGTACTATGAACATACTATTCAGATGGGTTATGTAAAAGTGTATGAACATTATAGGCAGAACTATGAACATAATTTACAGTATTGCAATAGACAGTAAAGTGCATAGAAAATATTACAATGTGCAAATGGACAGTAGTGCAAATAATAACAAGTTACTGTTTTGCTTGTTGTGAGTAAATAAATAATACAGAGTGTTGAAGAGGGGGAGGGGTCTATGGTGGTGTGGGGGGTGTTGAGGGGTGTCAGAGGGAAGAGTTCAGCAAGGAGACAGCTTTAGGGAAAAAGCTGTTCCTGAATCTCATAGTCCTTGTTCGGAGGCTCCTGAAACGCCTCCCGGAGGGGAGGAGGTTAAACAGTCCGTGGTCAAGGTGAGAGGAGTCCTTGAGAATGCTGCGAGCTCGACGCAGACAGCGTTTCCTCTGGATGTCCTCAAGAGCAGGAAGTGGTGTGGGAAGTGGAAGTGGTGTAGTTAAAACCTGAGTTGGATGTGCACAAACTTAGAGTGTTGGAAGTGTCTTCCAGGCCACATATCTTAAGTACTTTATTCCATGCAGCTATCATCACCTGGGAAATAGGTTCATCCGTCAAATTTACCTTATTTTGTAATTTGATGCCTGCTAATTAAGCTTTGATTGGTATTCCCTGAACAATAGTCCCCTCCACTTCCTTCCATCATGCAGTGTTATCTGACATCAGCGGTCATAACTGTGCAGCACAATAATATTCTCGTAAACAAGCTAGACCCTGACCTCCCTTATCTTTCTTCAGTTGTAATATTTTGTACTGGACTCTGGATCTTTTCCCTTTCCAAATGTATTGGGACAATATTTTATTCCACACTACGAATACTTTTTGGGAGATTTACTAATTCAAATTCTGACTGGATCACCTTCAGAGCCCTGAGAAACAAATGCACCTCTTTGCCTCGGAAAACTAAATCTGATTTCTGCATAAATTCTATTTCAACAAATCTTAAAAATCCCTCTAAATTCTGGAAACAAATCAAAATGCTAACTGGACAAAATGTGAAATCAACTACACCTGCAAACCTCGTAGTGAACTCTGTTGCCATACAACAGAAAGAGGAAATTGCAAAACAATTTAACAAACATTTTACTTCAGTGGGCTTAGTTCCTCTTTTATCTTCACCAGTGTCTGGTCATTCAGATCTTCTACCCGCTTCCTCTATAACAGCATCTTCTCATGCAATCAAATTTGTCATCCATCTGACCCAAAAAAATCTCCTGGTCCAGATGATCTAGACCCCTACTTCTTAAGACTTGCAGCTGATTTTATTGTTGAACCCATCGCCCATATTTTTAATCTAAGTATTCAGTCAAACATAATTCCCAAAGTCTGGAAGGCAGCTCATGTTCTCCCTCTCTTGAAAGGTGGAGATCAATCCGAGCTAAACAACTAAAGACATATCTCCAAACTATCAGTTCTTGCAAAAATTCTAGAATCCCATGTAAACTCTCAACTAAAACTCTTTTTAGCATCCAACTCGGTTCTATGTGAAACTCAGTCAGGTTTCAGGTCAGGCCACAGTACTGTAACAGCTGCTGTATCTGTAACAAATGACATCATCAATGCCCTAGACAAAAAATTGTCTTATTGGTATAAGTGATTCTGCTATTGGGTGGTTTAGAAATTATCTCTCACAGAGAACCCAGTGTGTGATTGTTGAAGATGTAAAATCAGACTTCATGAACATCAATAGTGGAGTCCCACAGGGATCCATCTTAGCTCCTATCCTGTTCACCATCTTTATAAATGACCTGGGTAGTCATTTGCCAAATGTTAAATTCCATCTTTATGCAGATGATACCATCATTTACACAGTTGCTTCTTCAGTCCATCTTGCTGTAAACGAGCTTCAGGAAGCCTTCAATAAACTTCAGTATTCTCTTCATCAATTACAGTTGACCCTAAATGCTAAAAAGACACAATTCATGATATTTTCCAGGTCTCGTTCACATGATGTACTGAAGGCTGATATTCATACTTTGGAAGGGGTGGAAATTGAAAAAATGTCATCATATAAATATCTGGGTGTGTGGATTGATGACAAATTGTCTTTTACCTCTCACACTGACCACTTGCTAAAAAAGCTAAAAGCACTTCTGGGTTTCTACTACAGAAATAAATCTTGTCTAAGCCCAGGTGTGAGGAAAAGACTTGTTCAGAGCACTTTCCTCCCAATTTTGGATTATGGGGACATTCTGTATATGAATGCTGCCTCGTCAACTCTCCATAGTCTGGACACAGTTTATCACAGTGCCCTGCGTTTTATCACAAACTCTGCATACAGAACCCACCATTGTGAACTGTACTCTCTGCTCTCTTGGTCTTCACTCAAAGTCAGGCAACAGAAACACTGGCTAATATTCACCTATAAGGCCATTCTCTGCAAACTACCTTAATATCTGTGCCGTCTTCTTTCTCCTGTTAACAACATATATAACTCTCGTTCCTCCCTTAAATTGCGTCTTTTTGTCCCTAGATTCCTCAGTGAATTAGGAAAAACAGCATTTTCCATTGCTGCTCCGCTTTCCTGGAATAATATTCAAAACTCTCTGCATTTAAGTGACTTTATTCCCTTGAATTGTTTTAAAGCAAAACTTTCTGAGCTTTTAAAAGAAACATGCACATGTCACCCTTGACCTATCTGTACCACTTATAATTAACCTATTAGTCATTGTCCTACTGTTCATTTCAATTTTAATAGCATGTTATTGTATTTTGTAATGTATTTTTATATTTCAGTTGTTTTAACTGTATTTTATTTTGTATTGATGCCTTTTGGCCCAGGTCTTCCTTGAAGAAGAGATGCAGTCTCAATGGAATTTCCTGGTAAAATAAAATAAAATGAAATGAAAAAACCTTGTACCCTGAAAAAGAGCCATAATCAATTAGTAATTTGCTGATTTTAGGAACAACTTGGGTGGGGTAAGAGATAGTCAATAGTAGATTATCAGCAGCAGGTTATTGTATGGTCCTGAAATATCTAAATTACAGATTTATTAGAGTCAAACAAACTTCTTGAGCAAGGAACACCTAACCGAGTCAAATGCCTTTTCAGCATTTAAACTCAGTATTAGGGGCTCCAGTTTTTGCTTCTGTACTTGCCTCATTATGTGTAAAACCTTCCTGACATGAGGTTACAGGCCCGCTCCCCCCAGGTCCACTGTTGGTTCTGATTCTGTCCACTGTCCTTTGGCAAGCCCCCCCCCCATGTGGCATCAGAAAATAGTAAAGATTATAATACAAATACCAAACATCACAACTTTAACTGCATTGGTGTAATCAAAGCAGACCTCTGTTCTGCTTCTTCACCAAACACCTCTGCCTGGAAACCCGACAGCACACTGGCCTCTTCAAGACTGGGTTTGGGTCTAAATCACTGATTTAGACCGCCCAACATTACAGTGAAGGAGATCCTGGCTGACAGAGCAGAGATGCAGAGCAGGCTTCAAGTATCTTTTGATTTAAAGTAAAATATTTTATATGTTTATATGTTAATGACCCCCCCCTCTCTCTCCCTAAAAGACCCCTGCCTGTACATCCCTCGCTTTGCTCACATGCTGGAGTTTGGGCTGAAGACTCACGAGGTTTCCATGACAGCTCTACGCCTCCTTCAGAGGATGAAGAGAGACTGGATGCACACAGGGCGGCGTCCGTCTGGACTGTGTGGTGCAGGTACTCCATAATGACTGCAACATAACAGCAAACACCAACAGTACAGTTCCATGAAACCCTCCTTCTTCACAGCGCTCCTTGTGGCCGCTCGAATGCACAAGTTTCGTCGTTCAGTGAAGGATGTGATCAGTGTGGTGAAAGTCTGCCACACCACCTTGAGGAAGAGGTAATGTCCAGAACTAAATCATTCATTATTACCTGACTTGGTACACTGCTGGACGTCCTAGTACACAACTTCAGGTCTCAGTGGATCACAGTAAATGTTAGATTACATTGGATCTCCCTAAATCGCTGTAGATCTCATCAACATCCATCCATATTAACAGGTTGACAGAGTTTGAGGACACGCCCACTAGTCAGCTGACAATTGATGAGTTCATGCGGGTGGATCTGGAGCAGGAGTGTGACCCCCCCTCCTTCACTGCTGGACAGCACAAAGTAAAGATGCTCCAGGTAAATGTCCTGCGTGACTGGCCTCTGGGGTTGATGCTCCCTGCGGTGACCTTTTCTATGGTTTGGAAGCACTTGGGTTGAGCCTGTTTGAGGGAATCTTCTGGAAAACAGGGCAGCTACCAAAGGAGAAATCAGTCGACTTAACCTTCTGGACTGGAAACATGGTGCTGGTTGTTTCCTGGGTTAGGTTCTTATGTAGGGAGAGTTCTGATCCTGTGAGGGAAATACAAGACCGTCCATAACACTGAGCAACAGGATCCTCCATGCGGGGGCTGCATGAACAAAAGCTTTCTTCCCAACCTCTGTGGGAGCAAATGGAATGATGAGTATCAAGTGACTGATTGTAGGGAGTGGGTGGAAAGACTTTGTTGCTTAATTATGCCGGAAGCCAGGTCAGACACATCCCCTTTCAGTTTGCTGGGTAATGGAGTTCTCTTACAGAACTGACTTTTATAACACTACAGTTTGTTTAGTTTACTTACAATCCAATATTATTCTGCATTTTATGTTCTATTTGTGTTAAACGGTGTAGTTTTTTTCTTGTATCAACACATTGTACGCAGTGTAGGGATACGACTTTTTTTTTGTCACCAAACCCAACCCCGGCCCTCATCGTGGTCCATCTGCATGCTATACAAAGGTGCAAAGGTGCGCCGGCGCAGGTCATCTAAGGCGCTCGGCTGCGTTGACCTCAGTAACCTCTTGAGATGTGTGTATATCCTGTGTTGCTGTTTGTCTGACCTTCCTCATCAAGATGTACTGGAACTGAGTTTCCCCTCGTTGGGATTAATAAAGTTCATAATAATAATAATTTTAGAGCTACAATCACATTGTCTGATGTGTGTTTTTACTAAATTCTACTACAGTAATAAAATTCACGTCTGTCCCAAAATATTTGTATTTGTTTTTTGGGAACAGCTCGTGCGTATCCAGCTACTACTCTGTACTGTGAATGCAGCAGCACCTGAACATTACACTGAAACCAACATGGAGCTGATGTCAAAGCTAGGCATAAATACGACATCAGCAGGAGAGTTTTAGAATATGCTAAGGAGCTGCATCATCATCCTGAGATTGGACAAGGGCGTCAGCTAGATATTTGTCAGAACCAGAACCATTGACTGTATAGGAGAACTGGACTCTTAGAACCGTAAGCCTTAATTCCAAATAGGAAGAACCTACCGGCTCCAAGAAGCCAAAATCTCTTAGACTTCTATAGAGAAATAAAGTGCTGTTACTCAGTCATTTTATTTGTTAGCATATTCATTCTTGCTCTGATACCTTTTTTAACATGTTCTTGCTAATCCTATTATTTTATAGGAAATTTTATTGCAATTTGTTCAAGTTATAAACTGGCCGATCAGATGCCTCAATAAAAGCATGTGGTGCCCGCTGCTCCCCCTCGAACATTTGATTGTCAAATTTTCCCAGGTTCACCTTCAGTGGAAGGGGTGTGGCCTTGCAACAAGCTCACTCCTGATTGGTGACAGTTAGCTCAGACTGACTCGGACCAATCACTGACACTAACCTCTTCTGGGTCCAACATGGTGAAATTGACTTCACGTGGTTGGAGCTGGAAGTAAGCCGTTTTCTATAGGTGGCGTCACGCTCAGTCCTGTTCTGTTATGCATTCTAATGGTGGGAACAGCATCACAGAAACACCACTCACAGCCTCAGATGGGTTGTGGGGATTTTCTGGAACTCTGCCTAAAAAAACATTTTGGATTCATGCAGTCTTATTTTTTCTTCACAGCTTGAGCAAGAGCTCACCAAGAAGCTGGATGAAGTAGAAGGTGTGTCTTGAACTTGTTCTCTGCAGGCTGTTTTAATGTCTGCACTGGTTTTAGTAGATTAACTGATGCTCTGGTTTCTGCAGGAGAAATCAGCTGCTACAAAGATGAGATCGATAATGAGCTGGAGAAAAGTCGTCCTAAGCTTAGAGGCATCTACGCTGCCTACTCCAAGGAAATAGGTGGGTAATCTCCTGCTGGAGCAGGGCTGTGAGGCCTTTCTGAAGGCTCCGCTCTAAGATCCTGTCTTTCTTTCAGCCCCCGAGAATGAAGACGTGCTCTCGTCAACCTCTGAGGAGGCAGACGGGGAAGACACCGAGCTCCAGGCGGCCAGTGAGCACCTGACACAGGACTTCCTGTCCCAGGTGATCCAGGAGGTAAATGAGAGGCAAGACAAGAGGCAAGGTTCCTGCAACCCCGAGGTGGAGTCAGAGAAGAAGGTCACCCACCTGTCCACCATCCGGGAAACACTGCTGAACACTGCCAGCCTGTGCCTCCAGGAAACCTTTCACACTTTGGAGAATTCAGGGATGGAGAACATGGAGAACACAGTGGACAGTGAGCATTTTTTGTTTCTAAACCAGTTTTATTTAGTTTACCTATAAAGCAATATAGTCCAGATCATTCCAGCAAGGCCAGGCTACCCTTATAGTTTAATAACAATCAAAACATTTCAGTATATAAGTGAGTGACAGATCAGATTTAGCGGTTTTCAGTATATTCCTCTTACTGAGCAAACAAAAAACGACAGTGAGGAGGAAAACTTCCTCTATATGTCAGATTGAAAAATACCGGAACATCTGTGAGAGCGCAGGAGGGTACAAGTTAGTGACAGCAGCAATGACATCTGTGTTCATAGATGAAAGCAGACAGGAAAGCGTGGAGAAAGCTCAATTTAAACATTTAGCAGAACGACCAGGAGGATGGCCCAGGGTAACCTTTAACCATCAGCTCCATCAGAGAGGAAAGTCTTCACTAAACACTCCATTCTACGGAACATTCTATCAATACCCAGGAATCAGTTGGAATCAGATCTACAGGAAATGTTATTGATGCCAGTTCAGAAAGCGCAGGAGGATAGAATTGGCCTAAAGACGTACCCAAATGAAAATGCTGTTTTTGGTGTTTTTAACATGTCCCTGTGACATTTTTTCTTATGTGGGGGACATGGATAAAGAACAATGAGCTGAAATGCATTTCTGAGTACTTCTTTATTCAAATTGTGAATCAGGAGCAGACTGTCTGACATTTTTCTGGGCTTTCAGATTTTGCTTTAACGTCCACTCTTCCTGTTGGCGCCATTTCTTAAATACATTCTGAACAGGGGATATTGGCATCGGAAAAGGCTTTACTCTCTTCTTATAGCCTTCTCCGGCTTTGTGAGCATCAACAATTTGGAGTTTCAGGGCTCTAGACAACTGCTTGGAAGAACCCATGATGCTATTTGTTGAGGAAAAGGTCAGATGGCTCGGATTATTAAAAATCTTTGAGATTGAAACCACCTGGTCTTTGCAAACCATGATGAACAATCCATGACACCGTCAGGTCTCATTTTTTTTTTCAAATTCATGCTATAAATTCTGCAAGGCGCCAAAACTTTTGCACGCACCGTTATTTTTTTTTCTTTTATTTTGAAAGGGCAAATGATGGAAATAAAGCCTCAGTATTTATAACATATTTCAAGAATGTCCCATCTGTAATCTGATGCCTTTTGAAGATTTTTCCAGTTTTCCTTGGCTTCCAAATGCACAATCATAGAACCTTTTACCTGTGGTGCCCAAACTTTCAATCCTCACTGTAGATCCATGAACTTCTTGGTTTTCCTTGTCTGAGCTGGAATCTGGGTCCAAACTGCACAACAGGATGAATATTGATTTTTGCTGCACAGCTAATGCTAGGTTGTGGGTTTGAGGGGCTGGAAGCTAGCGGCAGAGAATGTAAAGTGATCGCTCAGTTATGGGTGATGTACTTATGCTTACAGCTCAGAGGACAATTTCTAAGAAACTAGTTTCTAATTTATGTAAAAAGGTTTTAACTGTGTGGATCTGACATGTCCAGTAGTCTTCAGTCCTGTTTTATTGTTCTGACTTGAGAGATGAACCAGAGAGCCAGTCAGTGAAGATTTATCAATTAATCGATGAATCTTTTCTACGATTCAACATGATAAATCTGTCTGAGGCAGAATCGAATCGACCTACACCATTAAACAAATCTTTTCAAAATGAAATAAATATATTAATGGATCTTGGAAAATACCATTTGAATTGAGTCACAGTAGGTGTATTTTATTATAAAGTAAGAACGACCAAGTGCTTCAGTGGACAGCACAAATGTGATGTCATCAGTGCATCGTTCCAGTCCAATGTGTGGACAGACTGTGAATAAAGTCATGTGACCATCCAGTGTCTAGAATGTTCTAAGAATGTTCCCTTTGGATTCTCTGGATGTGGAAAAACAACAGTGGTGAACTTTAGGAAACTAACATGTGAATGGATTTGACGTTCATTCTAGTTGACGTGTTTGTTTGGACACATATTTCATTTCCACTTGATGATCTGGAAGAAATCCAAGAATCTGGAAAACTTCACTGTTCAGTAGCAGGAATTTCTGTCTGAGTCTCACTGCTGGAAGTTTGGATCAAGAGGATCTGGATCTGGATCTGGATCCACGCAGGACAGAGAATCGGATAAAATCGTTCATATTTAACCAAAATTGAAAGTGAAGTGATATAAAGCATTCAAGAGCATTATGAATCTTTGCTGGAGTTAAGGCCAAGACGTTTTCCTGACGTTTTTCCTGCAGGTGGTTACAAAGAGAGCATCAGAAATTCTTTCTTGAATTTAGTCGCAGTATTTTCTGGAATCGATCACGTCTGTAAATCCAGTTTGCCTGTTTTCAGGGTGACTGCAAATCCTTGAAAAGTTTTAAAAGGTCTTAAATTTAGTTGAACTCAAATGTAGCCTTAAATTGTCTTAAACTCTGGTGAGTGGGTCTTACAGTTTTCTCGTCAAAGCGATGTGACTTCCTGTCACTTCAAAAAAAACATCCTGGCTGTGCTGGGTAAAAGGTTGTGAACGGGTCATTTAGCCTCAGCGAGCTAAATAGTTCATGTCCAGGTTTCTGTAGGAAAAGTGGACAGTGAAAGTTCATGGTGAAATTCAGAACCAGGTCAAGTAAGTGCTGGAGCATGGGAGCAGGTCTGAGGACTGAGTAAAGTCGACCGAGTTTAGAATATAGTAAATGCATTGTCTTCAGCTGGGTTTAACACAAAGTCACATCAATTCAGAGAAATCTCACAGAAGCTCTGAATGAGAGCCGTGAAATAACAGCAGCCATGATGAATCTCTCTGACTCTGACTGAGAGAAGGTCAGCTGTTCAGTGGAGTTAAAGCCAGACGTGCTTGTTTCTGGCAGTCGGCTGCCTTCGTCACATCTTCATCCCTTCTGCGCTCTGGTTAGCGGTACTCTGACAGGCTGCAGTCACTTTCATGTCACATCCTCATGGTTTCAGAATCTCACATCCATTTCAGACCCCATGGAGCCAAGCGGAGAGCTGGACCTGGAAGGCATTGACGATCAGGAGATCGAGAAGGTGAGACTGGAGGATGTTTATCTTGAGAACGGACATTCTGGTTGGGTGTGTTGATTCTGAATCTGTTTCTGGGGGGTTGTGGACAGTACATCCTGAACGATAAGGAGGTGGAGGTGAAGACAGGGTTGTGGATGAAACAGAACGCAGAGTATCTGCAGGAGCAGAAAGGTGGGTTGGAATTCCTCTGAGGCTCCGCCTTTCGCTCCCCCCTCCCATATAATGTGCATCAGAGTGATGTTGACTGATTGGTGTTTATATGTGCAGAGAAGGAGGAGAAGATCAACAAGGAGAAGGAGCAGGGTATCTACAAAGAAAAGGTCAGTGAAACACAGGATCTCCCGGCTTCAGGACAACAAAGCAGTTTCTGACTTTTTTGTCTGCAGAAGAAAAAGAAATACAAGAAGCGGGAGCAGATTGAGGCATCAACTGCAGGGGAAGCCATTGAGAAAATGCTGGAGAAGAAAAAAATCTCCAGTAAGATCAACTACGATGTTCTCAGAGACTTAAACACAGGGGCTGGAAGTCCCAGCCCTTTGTCCCCCGACCCGCCCAAAGGCTCTTCTGCTCAGAAACGACTCAGTCGCCGTCGCCGCAGGAAGACCAGCGAATCCAACCAAGACCTGGCTGCTAACGCCACCGTCATGGGGAAGAGGTGAGGCCTCCGTGAGTCATGGAAGACCCGCAGCTCTGATGATCCTAAGGTCCTCATAGGTCCTCTCTGTGCTTCAGGTTCCGCCACCTAATCTCCACATCACCAATGAAGAAGACACCTGCTCAGGTAAACACACAAACCTAATGTTCTTCTCTAAAGTCATAAATCATCTCTTGCCCTGCCTGCCCATGTGTGAAAAAACACTGAACCCGACATGGCGTTAGTGTTCATCAGCAGGTCAGTGTGTGAATGGATGAATGGGACTGTGACTGTCAAAGGCTTTTGGGCTTAAAAGCAAGGTAGGTTCTTACTGTGTGAAAATGAAGACCTGCAAACTGAGTCTCTCACCCTCCCATTATTTGTTGGAAAGTACCTAGATCAGCAGATAAATGTATGACTAATCATCAGCCGTCATGTCTCCAAAAGCTTCAGCAGAACCAAGCCTCATGGTTAACCCCCAACCGTCACCATGTGAGCACCACCAGGAGGCTAGAGTTTTCTCAGAGTCCCACTCCCATCCTCTTTTGATCTACTGTAAAAGTGTTCCCAGCGGTCTTTTAATTATGATTACCCTGTTTTAGCCTAAAAATAAAAACCTGTCACTTTCTAGTTTAGATCCAGATTCCAGCTCAGATCAGGAAAACAAAGACGTTCATGAATCTGTTGGTCTGACAGCAGGGAGACTTTGGCCTGGTGATTATAGTTTGTACTTAAATGGCCTATACAATGTAAAATCAGCTTTTTAACCTTTAAGTGTATTATTATGTTAATTCATCACAAAAACAACAGTACAGTACCTAAAGTGGTATTTTGATCCATTCATGCATTTCTGAGTTTTCCTCTAAAAACCTGCTCTCTGAGCACCAGCCCCTCCCAATCCACAAAAACAAGTGGGTGTTCTTACATTGTGAGAAACTTTATTTCGGTTATGTTAAACAAACAAACTTAAAAACATCAACATAAACATTGACACTGATCAATGTCAACATAAACATTGAAAAAAAAAATAATAATAAATAAATAAAAATAACATAAACATTGAACAACATTAACCGAAAAAGGTGTTGGGTGAAGCCAAGGCTTATTTCCCCAACCCTGAATACAAACATCACATCTACCTACAACTTGTTAGAACCTTAAATCAGAAAAGAAAAACAAAGAAGAGGAAAAAAACAAAAAAACAAAAAACAAAACAAACACTTCTCAAAATGACCTCACAACCACCAAAGTCTCTCAGTCCAGAAGGTATTTTTGAAACATTTTAACTTTATACATTTTCTTAAAGTGCAGTATGGATTTTGCATTTTTCAGTTCGTCTGGTAATAAATTCCACATGTTGACCCCCTGAACAAAAATACTATTCCTTAATGCATTAGTTCTGACCATTTTCTTTTTAAACATATCTTTACCTCGAAAATCATAATTATCAACCTTTATTTCGAACAAACTCAGTATTTTGGCGGGTACACATTGTTTTTTAACTTTAAACATAAAAATTCCAGTACTAAGATCTACTAAATCAAAAAATTTAATTGCCCTTAATTTAGGAAATATTTGTTTTGTGGATTGATTGTATGAAGAGTGGTTTACAATTCTAATTGCTTTTTTTTGCAGAATAAAAATAGGTTTTGTATTTGACTTATAACTATGCCCCCAGATTTCTAAACAATAGGTCAAATAAGGAATTATGAGGGAACAATATAGAATGTACAATGTAGCTGTGTTTAAAAAATATTTGACTTTATGTAGGATGGCTAATGATTTGGACAATTTAGAGAGAACATAAGTTATGTGTGGTTTCCATGATAATGTATGATTTAAAATTACTCCCAGAAATTTTATTTCATTTACTCTTTCAAGAACAACATCCTCAATTTTTAACTCAGAGATGTTTTCCTGTTTTCTATAGCCAAATATAATGTACTTGGTTTTATTTTTATTTAAAGACAGTTTGTTTGAATCGAACCATTGTTTGATTATGGATAATTCTTTTGTTATGTCTGAAAGAAGCTTTTCCAGGTTATCTCCTGATAAATACAAAGTAGTGTCGTCAGCATATAAAACACAATTTAACAAATCAGAAACTTTACAAAGGTCGTTTATGTATAAAATAAATAATATGGGACCCAATAGGGACCCCTGGGGTACTCCACATGTAACAGGACACATATCAGATTTTTCGTTATTGAAATAAACATACTGACATCTGTTAATAAGATAACTTTCTAACCAGGAATATGCTATTCCTCTAAAACCATATTTCTGTAACCTACTAAGTAACATAGTGTGATTTAATGTATCAAATGCTTTTTGAAGATCAACAAAAATGCCTACAGTAAATTTCTTCTTCTCTATCGAGGAAGAAATATGATCAACCAGCCATTGAAGTAGATCTACAAGCCCTAAAACCATATTGATCCTCATGCAATAAATTAAACTTTCCAATAAAATTGTTCATTCTTTTAACAAAAAGTTTTTCTAATATCTTGGAGAATTGGGATAATAATGAAATTGGTCTGTAATTTGTAAATATATGGCGATCTCCATTTTTAAAAATGGGAATAATTTTTGCTATTTTCATGTTATTTGGAAAAATGCCCTCCCTAAAAGACATGTTAAATATATGAGTTAGTGGTTCAACAATGAACTCAATTGTGTTTTTAATTAATGACATATCAATGTCATTCCAATCTTTGGATCTTTTATTTTGAAATGTTCTTACAATTTCTAGTATTTCATTTGAACTAACCTCAGACAGAAACATTGAGA